>OZ007536.1:5003457-5053148 GCA_963931895.1 Eupithecia pulchellata | reverse complement strand
CGGCACTTCGTCAGTCAGTCCACCGCCGCGCCGCACACAGAACACACGTGCGCACCGCTGCTAAACCGCGCTCGCAATATCGAACTTACTATACCAGTGATCGAGAGGGAATCCTCTCATAGTCAGACAAGATAGCTTCGCAAGTGGAAATGCCGTCTAGTAGCCTGTTCGCGGACCTGAGCGGTGGGGGGAGTTTGGTGGAGGACCAGAGGGCGTTCCAACTGGCGCTGGAGCTCAGCATGCTGAGCCTCGGGGAGCCGATGCCTTCGGGGCCGCTGGCCAGTCCGCTGGGCTTCGCGCCGCCGCAGGAGGACCGCGCCAAGAAAAGCCAGAACATGACAGAATGCGTGCCGGTGCCCTCTTCCGAACACGTAGCTGAGATCGTCGGCAGACAAGGTTCGTTTCCTATCCACTTTTTTATCTGAGGGTACTTGTAAGTCTGTCTGGTGTATTCGTCGTCGTGTGCAGCGCAGCTCATCGGCTCCGAAAAGGTACCTACTCCGATAGCAGCGAGCGCAGTGCTACCCTCGTGGCTCGAAGCTCGGATCAGCTGTAGAGGTTATTCGGTGTCAGACGGCCGGGTCGAGTGTTCTAGCTACCCTTATGTAAGGGCGCACGTGCCAGTTTTAGGTTATGTTCGATCTAAGCTTCCACAGTTCTCGGTGGACGAGTAGGATTTGTATCGTGTTTTGTTTACCCTCCATCCGCTCGTTTCTCGTAGCGGCCACAGCTCGTGTGATAGTTTGTACCGAGCTCGTAGACTCCGTAGCGCCAACTTACGGCACAATCTGAAGAATTTTAGCACAGTGAACGTCCATTATGTACTCGTATACTGTGATTTTAGTAGCCTGTCTGTGTCTGTCTAAGCTTGCCCCTAGTTTGTCAGTGAAAATAGGTAGGTACCTAAGTACAGGTGTACCTACTTACCTCCTTAGCAACCGTCTAGCTGTTCTCGGAGGCATAACGAAAATTGGTTGTTTTGTGTTGTTACTTGGATACGAGGTAGGTAGGTAAATTCACGGAAACTGAAAAATTTCCATGTTAGTTTGCTGATTGGCTTTATTTACTTGGGTATTATATGCCTACGCTAAATATTGATCGGTCATTTCAAATAGGTAAGTAGGTAGGTAGTTATTAATTTTCTTCCCAGTCGGTAGGACGATAGCTTGCTACTTCCTAAGTCGTTCTTGCATGTCAATTGCATTTTGTAACATAGGTAGATACCTACTTGCCTATAAGGGCTATAAGTCTGTCCTATGAAGGCTAGACTTTCATGAGACTGGAGCCTGGAGCCCTCAGGACCCATGTTCTTCTTAGTAGGTATAGGTAACACAAATCGCACATATTTCCATTTTGTTATTGATATAAAATTATGTAGACTTAAAATAGATGTCAAATATTTATCTAAACTTATGAGAAACTTTCAGATTGCACCAAAGTGGTACGTACCTAGGAAGGATAGTTATAAAAGTATTAAAAACAACTAGATTTAAAGAAGATACCTAGGTAGCATGTCGGTAGGTACTATGTAGGTACCTAGGATTAGATACCTACATTAAACATGTCCACATGTTTTTAGATTTTAATACCTACCCTACCTACCTAGTCTAGATAGAACTAGGTACATACCTATGTAAAATAAACTATTTCTTCCTACCTATCTATGTTACTACCTAGGTATACACTACTTTTTCTTGGTCATAGGTAGGTAGGTAGGTACCTAACAATGTCATCCATCTGTAACGTTTGATACCTATACCTAGAAGAACGAATCCCACTAACAAACACGCGTTCTTTAGTGAGTGGATCTCAAATAAACAATAAATTGGGTCAAGTACTTACAGGGTAGGGGTTTAGTATCAACCAAGGTATGTAAGTAGGTATGTTACCTAATTTTCCTTAGTCAACCTACCTATTTACCAAAATTCTAAATAATCTTTTATAAATACCAGATTCACACAATTAGTCTTATATTTTTTAGGAATTTTTGCACTATGTACTCAGTTGCCTATGTCATGTACCTACGTAGGAAAGGTATCTTCTATCGGTTCTATAGTTTTTTTTTTGTTCTATTTCCATAGAATCGTGTCTTTTACTCAAATGGATGGGTCTCAGAACATCCCGGCGTTCTAATTAAAAGGTACATTCGGCAAAAAAAGCCCAAGGGTTGTTTTTTTCACCTCAGAGCAAAAAAGCACCGACAAAGTAGTTCGCGGTACCCTTAACTGGGTCTAATTCTCCTCGGCTTTGGATAGAATCGATTATCTTAGATAATATCTTGCAATTCATTTGATGTTGAGGGAAATAGTAAAAAATTTGTTTGACGATCTATTATGGAGGATCATCATCAAAGTAAAGAAGCACATTTCGAGCTTGCAGTCATAATCATTAAAATAGTAAAATTAGGTACCCTATTGAAAGCTTATAAAATAATTGCCAATTGGTAAGCCTTTTTCTTTTAAAATTTATTTGATTATTACTTAATGTTAGGTTATTTTATTACCTCAACAAACAATCGGTTTGTGGAAGTTACTCTTTAATCTTATCTACGTACCTACTTATTTTATAGGTATACCTACCTATTGTATAGGTATTACATATAGGTACCCCTACGGAAAATAAAAAAGGAAAACTATAACATTGTTAAAGGCATTTATAACGGGATATTTACCATGATTAGAGTTTTGAGTTGTTCCGTGATCATGGCGCATGTAACTGTGCCGAAATATTGGAAAACTCAAAACTCTAATCATGGTAAATATCCCGTTAAAATGACTTTAGTGTTAATAACCATGATAGTTTCAAAAGTTTTATAACATTGTTGTCAAATTAATATTGATGCTAGATGATGCTGTGTGGATTGTCCGGCATTATTTATTTATTGAATATATTTTTGAACTCTCACTCAGTGTCAAAATTCTTAATTTGGCATTCATGAATAATACAAGTTTTTATAAATGCTGTAGGTACATAATTTAAGCTTCTTGAATGAAATACCAACGAGACGAGAAAAAACTCTACACGTCTCGTCTGTATTAAAAATTAATTACGAAGTTCTTTTGTCTCAAAAAAAAATATTTTTCATTGTTTCATATATAAAAACACTATTCCAATTTTTCATCTAATTGTAATTTATTACATTACTAGCCCGCCCGGCTTCGCACGGGTGCGATGCTGATATAAAAACCTTCCTCTTGAATCATTCTATCTATTAAAAAAACCGCATCAAAATCTGTTGCGTAGTTTTAAAGATAAGCATACCTATATAGGGACAAACAGACAGGCAGCGGGAAGCGACTTTGTTTTATACTATGTAGGTAGTATATACCTAGCACGTTCAACAACCTAAAATCAACAAATTCTTCCTGCAGTAAGGATTTACAAAAAGCTTTGCAAACTTTTTATCTCGATAAATTCTTCAAGCATTTACTCATGAGTAGAATTGCATTATATGCAAAGAAAGTAAAAAGCACACTTTTGAAATTCAGCAAAATATCCTTATTTAAGCAATATAGAAACAAATCTCGAGAAATATCAATGCATAAAATGTCAGAAGTATTTACTGTAATGGAGCAAAGCATTTGCGGGAGCTAAGTACCAGCGCCATTGACCAGCCCTGAACCAGTACAAACCTTCGGTTATACAAACGACCTGTTCTACTCAAAACCTTTCCCATACCCAGAGAACGAAACAATACACAACTATAGAACGAACGTACTCCTTTATAACTACAGTCCCTTGCATTTCCAGACAGGGCAACTGGTAAAACGAGAGCAAAAAAGCACAACTGGCCTTTGCAACCTTGTCAAACTACTGTGCGCGCATTCCCCCAGTTCAACTGACGAGGACGAGAAAACTCTTACAGCGACAAAGTGCCAACTCAAGTCGCACGTATTGTTGTTATATTTAGGCCGTTTCGGTCTGCTACCCTGGCTTTCCGATGTTTTAATGTAGTGATAACTTTATGTATTAACTTGGTAACGATTGTACACAGTTACTGACTTCCTTTGATAGCGTCGTCTTTTACGAGTATACAACAAAGCTGCCAAACTTTGAAGTTTCTATTTAGATAACGATGTACTTTTAAGTTTTTTTACTGTCTCTTTTCAATAGACCTAGTCCTACAATGGTCTCTTTGCAAACAAAAACTATATACGTACATTATGTATGTTTTGTAGGCAATGAAATCACGTTTAATAAATCTAAAATTATTATTACTTGAATAAACAAAGCAATAAACACAAAGCAGAGAAATTCAATACGTACATTTCTCATCTAAAGGACCTTTTGATGCATTCTATAGAAGCTTTTTTTGCTATCCGTACTTACCTGTAATTTCTTACCTGTTTATTTTGTCAGGTAAATTGTAAGGGTTCGTGATAGACTAGTTTTTCGTCACGGATTTGCACGGTGAGATTAATTTTCTGAAAGATTATCTTAATCTTGTAGCTATTGAGTTGTATCTTGTTTTTCTTTTCATAATGACCTGGTACTAAAGATAAGCTCAGGCTTTCGATTATTTTTAGGATGGCTTCCAAGCTTTATGAAAAATGTTTTAGATCCCATAGTGGTCTTCATTTTTTGATTTTGCAAAACTTATTCATGGAAGACGATTCATTCACAAAAGGATCTATAAATACTCAATTCCAAGGATACCTCTATTGTATACATTTCTATAAACTATGGCTTATTGTCAATTCTCGTCAAAACCCATGAACGACCTTTTAACAACGCACTTTCAATGATCTGAATATTAAGCAGTTGGTAAAAAAGCTCGCGAATTGGAACCTTATTTTGATGGACATAGGAAATCGGGAATTGAGTTGTCTTTGACATGATGACATCTGTTAAAGAAGCGAATACGATAAAAATGAGGTTGTTTAAAATTCGAATTTACGCATAGTGCCGTCACATCCGGTGCAGTAGGGCTGCGAAACGCGCGTCCGGTCTCTTGTGCAAGACAACTTTCGATAAATTAAACCTCAGGAACAAACAAGAATGCCGGTTCAGTTTCGTAGAAGATGGCAATTTTTTTATTGTGACAATTTAATATAAATTATATAAATTAATTTTACTGTGTTTTTTAAGGTCATTAAAATTGCCGCAAATTATTGTAAAACCATCACAATTGAAAAGAGGCTATAAGAAAATTGTAATATGCCAACCCTACTTTATCGACAGTCGATAAAACTTGTCGATGATCGTCGGATCCTGTCGGCCTGTTTGTTGTTTTGATTTGTAGTGACGCGCCACGTTGTTTTTGCATCTTATCGATGTATTGTAGTGTTGGCCGCGGACAGGTTACGATCAAGATCTCGAGTTATAAATAAATGTTGGGTGCTTTTTTATCTTTCTTCTTCTTATCTTTCTTTACATTATTTTGCAATATCTATTTTATATTCCTGCAATTTTGTCTTCTGTGCTGACGGTAAATTTAAATTCTCTTGCTAAAGAAAAAAAAAGAATCGTTCAGTTCTTGATACTGCTTATTAACTGTTAATAATTAACCAGCTCACCTTATCCACATAACTGTTGTCATATTAATAGAACAGGTAATTCCTTTATGGGAACGAAGCATCCCAAGTATGTCCCGGTGCCTGTTACAAAGTTCCCAGCGTTTCGGTAATTCATCCCCGTCCGTCAAGCCGGTTCGGAACCGGTTCCACATCAATGACTGCCAACCCTCAACGCTATGACTACCAACAATAGTAACATTCTGGTTTCGAGAAGGCCAAACTATCGCATTTTAATAAGCCATATTGACTTGTCTCGTAATGACGGCAAAAATAGCCAATAACGAATAAAGGTACCCATTACGGGTAATCGACGCAATTTTCGTACATAAAACGAAAGAGGAAACAATAAGGGATTGCGCACGTGTGAGTGGAATGTACCAGGAGTGCAGCAGCTCGCACAAGTGGACGTGAACGAAACGAGTAGATTCGCACCGGCTCGGCGTGCGCTCCGGTCGTCGGCACCGCGCTCAGGGTCAAGGCTTCGATCCTGCTGCTCGCCTGGTCGCGGCACCGCGCGCTCCTGCAGCGGAAATGCCCGCTAAAAGCGAAACTGCCACTGACTTATGCGATTTCCCACGGCTCCACTGCTCAGCGCGTGCAATGTAAACAAACGCTTCCATCTAACACTAGACCACACCACGCTCCGATGAGCTCACGCCGATCGATGTAAAAACTCCGTTCACTAGAACAGCAATAAAACTCAACAACACAATTCAAAGTGTTTTAACGATCGCTAAATTGAACTGAAATCCAGTCGCGATAACAAGATTACACAAATCTTCTATTCGTTGACAATTTTTGAATGAAACTACTCCGGAGGTGAAAAAATAAAGGAGCACATGTCCCGCGCCGAGACGTCCCAAAATTCCAGAGCCTCGTTTTTTGTACGCCTTGACAGATGCATTCTGGGACGCCGCAACCGCATCTTTCGTCCTTATCGCGCCTCGGAAATTAGATCCTAAGTCGAGCAGCCCGGGGCCGCTCCTCTATGGATTTGAGGGTTATTTTGAGGAGCATCCGTCCTTGTCGCTCTCCTGGCGCCGCCGCTGGCGAGGAGGAGGCATCGCCGTTGTTTGTATTGCGCACGTCGTAACAACATTCTTAAACGCTACTACTTTTTGTTTAACGTGAACGTTCTTTAAACGAATCAGTCTGTAATAATTTCCAATCATAGCTGGCGAAAGAAGCGGCACCACAGCACCCTCGTCTGCGAAACTTAGGGACCGTAATGAATGACTTCCTAATTGCCGCCGCAGCATAACCCGTAATCCGGCGCGAAAACAGCTCGCCGTTTAATTGTGGACCTTGAGCCTTTTCGTTTCTGAGCTTCAAATCGAATGTCAAACGTCTCGCGACCAGGGGACATGTACTTCTTTGTGCGAGCGGCGTATGGTCCAACGGGCCGACGACGACGCGTTAGGAAATGGGTTCTTATTCACATACAGCAGGAGTCGATTCCGTCTGGTCCAGGTCGGAGTTGCGGCGTTCTTGGCTCGCACTACCATTTGTTGCTTTATAGAGCGACAAGTCGATATGCTCCCGCACTAATGTTGACAACAATCCATCTCGGGCTGTCACCCGGCGCCGCGAATTAGACTCACTCCCATTTCGATTTATTCCTCATCCCGGTAATAAGAGGTAATTCTGCAGACGAGTTCATTATTCGAACGTAACTACACGATAGCAATTTATCGTGTATTTGTTGCGGACTACATTATTGTGAGGAAAAAATCATGTGCTCGTTTTTGTGAGGGTTTAATGACAGGATATGATGTTAATGTGCGAGGGATACAGATGTGCGGCTCTGTCGCCATGAAGAATTGTTCCGATCCACCTCCGGCTGATCGCGACACGTGGTGCCGAACGGCACATTTGCAATCCATCGACCTAGTAAGCTTATTGAATCGGCGGTCACAGGCACATTCATTACATTCGATAGATCCATTCATCGTACCAATTTCTGCCTTAACGACAGTCGAGTAACCGTTGTTTTGACTTTTAACATAGCGACTTAATACATGGTAAACGTAAAAGCACCATCTGCTTGCAACCGTCGAAGGTATCAATGGCCACCTGCCAACGGTTCCCAACCGTCTTGCCCTCCAAGTAAAATACTTACGCTATTGTAAAGTACATTTAGTTAGACTGATGCAAGAGTTTTTGAAAGGGAGCTTTAGGGGGTCCGGTTTTGAAAAGATGAATCACCCTACATTATGTAACGGTCGCAGCACAAATTAACATAATTTTTTTGTTGTTAGTATGGATCTTGCTTGTTCTTAAAAACCGATTTCAAATTCCTTAATATTTACACCGATACAAAAATGGTATAAAGAGTCCATTGCCTTGTGATAATTATCATCAAAATCCACCAGATATGACGGCGTAATCGATGAACATACACATTACATCTGAATTCTGAATACACAGCCTTCTTATTTAAAGTCGTCTAAAAATGTCGTCAGATCGAAAATAGCTAGCAGGTGCAAGCAGTTGGTACCTCCGACTGCGAAATGAAATCAAGAATCGAAGTATCTAGAAGCAAGCTCATTATGAATAGTACCTAACCTTATTTGAATACTCCGTAGTTAAATATAATGTTATCTTGTTCCAGAGGACTACTCAAATATTTATGTAAATTACGGCTGTTGTTTGGTTACTTTAACGGGTTGATAGAATTTTGTAGTAGATCTCGAAGGATTCTGGGAAATATTTGTTTTAATAAGCATAAAGGTAAACCTTAATTTTTTTTCTAAAATGTACATATGTAGTGCCTTTTACTAAATAATAAGAATTGGTTACTTAATTAAACTGAAAAGAGGAATTTAAATTCGAGACTAATTAACAAGGAATATTATATGAATATTATTAGATGCTACTAATCATAAATATGTCATAATTTCTTTTAATAAACGCTATATCTATCTATCTATCTATCTATAGAAACCCTTCCTGATTTCTTTCGCTATTACGTATGGTATAAAAGTGCGAATCTTTTCCAAAGCATTCTTATCTACTTGCGTGCATTACAATTAAAAAAACTTTCCGATAAATAAATTAGTAAGTTGGATTATTATTTATATTAAAAAGTCAACTTTATAATTAATCACAATCGATTCAACCCTATGTCACATTCCTAATCTGAAATAATCGCATCGCGGCGCGGGCGCTCTCGAGTTGTCGTTATCCAATCGAGTTGTTCTATCGCTTTTATAACGAGCGGACGACAGATGTGCTTTCCGTTGACAACGGTCAGCAGGTCGGCTGGGAACGGAAGTTAAGGTCAACATAGTACATGTATTCACGACCTCCATAAAAAGTCTAATTTCAAAACTGGGATTTTTAGAGAATTTCGTCATGATAAATAGGCACATTTTATGAAATAAAATTATTAAATAATGCTGGACAATTTTGATAGTTCATTTAGAAAAGTTTTAGTCTTTTACCAATAATAAGCTTGCGACCATTTTGCGTTACAAAATGCGTTTCTCGTCCCTTACATCTGTTCTGTACGAGACTTCCTATGAATCACTTTGAGTTGTGCGTTTATTGCTTACAGAATAACACGTAGTAGCTACGGACGTAAGGGTTATCGCTCGTCTAACTATCGGCTAAACGGAAATTTATTACATTGCAGAAGGAAATGACCTTTATCTAAGAATATCTTGGACGTATTTTCGCGTGAGCTTATTGAAAAAAAGATTACTATTATTGAAGCTCATTCATAAATGCCCCAGAATTTTCTTATCGCGTGATTATTTGTTATCGCACAATCCTCAAACTTTTGTAAGATTCAATACAAAACAAAAACACTTTATTACTTTCAACAGAATTGCATTGTTTAATTGTTAGATTTTGACACTCAAAGCGTTGCTATTCCGAAGACAATGCTATCGCCACAATAATTCTTCTAACACTTACAACAAAAGCGCACCTTGTTTAATGCGGGGTATTGGCATAACTGTACCTTTAGAAATTCCCAAAAAAGGACCAAACCTGGTATCAAGTCAGCTTCTACCTGCTATCCTACCTGGCCACTAATCAGACGATAAATTAAATACAAGTTCAGTCCTCGAAGGATTTATGTGGATGCAAGTTCATTATTTTCGAGTTCGCGCACGCTTTGTTGAGGGAAGAAAGGAATCAATGTGGCTTACCAGATTAGCTTATTAAATACAGTATCGTTAGTAGATAAATATTAAAAAAATAGTTTTTCACTTCTGTGCTATCACTGACATTATTTTTAAAAAGAAAATAACTTTGCAAGCAAAAAATATTCATACTCTATGTTTCCCTCGGGAATAATTTTTTTTATATGGATATATATATCCATACCCCAAGATAATTTTCCATATAAGTAAAAAAGTCATCATGTCTAATTAACGGCTTTATCTAAATATTTAAAAAATACTAAACACACAATTAGAACATAAATTCTCCTTTTTTCTAAGTCTGTAAAATTAAAACAGAAACTTTTATGATTGATGAAGTTGTATATAATTTAATGTAATGAGTTATTGTCGTAAAAATATCGCGTGCGTGTCTTGTCTACTGTTAAACTTATCGAGTTACAAAAGCTAGGTGCATACGATCTCGAAAAGTTGCTTATGAATGTAGTCAAGTCAAGCACGGTATTCTGAGGTGTTTATTTTTTAAATGACATTACTTTTTTATAGTCCGGTAAAAAAAGTGAAGTACCAATTATGCTGTAGAGTGTCTGGTCTGCCTGCCATTTTTTTTTGTACCAGGCTCTCATAAGCGTAGCAGTAGTTTTGTATGCGAAGTGGGTGGCGAGTACCCGTGTAAGCCGATATTTCCCTCATGAAAATACGTTCAATACGGTGTCGTGTTCCGATGCGTGTGGAACCTTTAGATTTTCGCCTCGCATGCCGGTACATTATTTCGCGTCGTTAATTATTGTGAGCTTTTTGTAAAGCTCGCATAAGCCACCTGTCGGCGGCTGTAATTAAAGATTGCGTTGCAGACTTGAGCACTCGAAAGAAGTCTCGTCTCGTTCACCTTCGGTCTACAATGACGGTATTTATGGGATGTTCTTGTAAAACAAACGAATGTTAAATTCTCGTTGTCGCTGTATCGTTGTTCGAATTTCGAATTTCGAGACAGGTGGCGGAAGAACGCCATCTGTCGGGCGTCGCTGCGCCCCGGAAATGCAATTTCGTTTTGTTTTCGATTCGGCTTTCAATTCGACGTGCATAATTATCGGCAGTTGTTTTAAAGGAGGTTGGAATACGGTCCAAATTAGAGAGCTTAGTTGGAAAGGGTGTAGAAATATGGTCCAAATCAAAGAGCTTTGTTAGAGAGGGTTGGTCAGTCACATTTGGTGGTCACGGTTTCCGTCAATTCCGACCGAACGAACAGCAAATCTTTCAATTAAATTGAAATTGCTTGTAAGTATTTAATTTGCACTCGAGAATGGGACTAAAAATGGAGATCGGAATTTTTAAATAACTCTTAATTTCACGACGAAAAGTCATGCTACATCCGTTGCCATCACCTGCCGCTGCGAAGGTTTTTTCCACCACTATACAATTTAAAAATAAGAGAATAAAACAACCCACAGTTAGCATCGATGGAACAAAAGATAGGCCCTACTCCATTTTAGAATCCTTTCCGAGAAATTTCGCTTACAAAAAGTTTCGAGCTTTGAGGTTGTAAGTTTATACGAAACCTGGTTTGCTAAAGACCTGAGCCTAATTAGTCAATTACATACACAACAGTCTCTTTAAAGTCTTTTACATGGCAATTGACACCCGCGGCACGAACCGCTTTGTATCCTCGCGGAGCATGTTCGACAAACCTGCAATTTCAACTGGACCTGGACATAATTGAAAAATGTCTCCGCCGCCGAACTGATTGGTCGATTTAATGCATTCCTTTAAGATCTCTTGGTCACGAGAACATCGACGCAAATATCGACACTGTCTCATCCCTAAAGAATTTAAATTCAGAACATTGTTGTTTTAAGAATCTTATTTGAAGAATAACCGAATAAAATGATACACAATTCTGTCGTGAGACAGCGATTCGAAAAGCGAGAGCTGCAGGGCGGCATTCCGCGGTAATATTCCCCGAACCTCCTTCGAACAGGGTCCAGAAATGTAACTCATCGATGAAATCGAGTTTGTGTTCAACCTGCTTGAATTTGTGAAGAACATATTCAGCAATTCCTGCTACCTGCTGCACATCAAAATTGACGAGAAATTCAGGAATTTTCCAAAATTGCTCCTCTTTAAAATCTTTATGTTTCATTTCCGTTATCAATTTTGAAAGTGATTGTAAATCGATAATCGAGATTTATTTCGCGTTCGCTAAATATGCTAAATTGCTAACCTTTCCGGCGGCAGTATTGAACAACAATTTTATTATAATTGGCACCGCGGTCAACGCTTCTTGGAAATTGGCCTTTTTCTCTGCTTTATTTCCAGCATAAATGCGATCTTGTTTTTGCGTTGGACTTGTTCGAATGGACCTTTGTTCTCTGCCATATTGTTAGCTTGCATTGCTAATGAACAACGAAAGTGAGTGAAAGTAACGCAATGTGATCTATCGTTAATCATTTATGGTTCGCGAATATGGATAGATTTATCTATGATATGCCTCGAAAGCTCAAGTCTTACAAAACCAGTTTCATTTCAAAATTCGAACAAGAAACTTATGAGACGCCTCCTTTAATAATTAGATTTAAAAACAAGAACAATCCGTTTTGATTTGAAAAAAGAATAGTGATGGAATTGTTTGTGGAGTTATACCCGAGAGTTTTGGTAGTGTTGACACAGAAACACTTTTCCCGTAATTAGGGGTAACAGGATAGGTGCGAGCCCGAGGGAACGACCAGCTGACGCCCGGTGCAGCCGACCGTGAACCCATTACAACTCACAAACAAAACTTATGCTTACAATACTTTACTGCTCCGATCAATCGATACAAAACAAACAAGAACAACCCATCCATTATCGTATTCGAATATCATCCTTAATTTAAATTACCTTATAATGTTGCCGAAAATATATTTTAATTTAAATGACCCGACAACATTCATAAATCACGATTTTAATTATGTTCAATTTTGCAACCGTTTTAGATGTTACAAATAAACACAATAGCAATAAATATCTTATACGATATTTGAAGTATTTTCTAATGTCATTTAAATGCCGACGACATTTTTAACGAAAACCTATCGGATTCGGCTAATTCTGTATTCGAACTGTATCTCACGGTTTGGACAAATCGGGTCTCTCGACCAGGATATGTCGACCTTCCTCGCATCCCGAGTCCGCTCATGTCTTCAGCGCGTGTGAGGCATTGTGTTCAACGTTTGGAGGTCACTTTTGGGTGGTACGGATGGACTATAGAGTAGCTTGAAGCTTTTGAAGTGGCCGGCGTTGCGTCGCACGATTTATTTCACACAACATCGGCGCAGACAAAGCGATCCACGATTCATTTAGATTTTATCGCTTTAAGACGAAAAACTAATAACGACACGCCTGGTTAGGCATGATTTTATGAATTTAAAATGAGAGCGCCTTTGTCATATCTCATCTTTCAACATATTGTCACAAATTCGGGGCATGGCTCGTTTCAATTAGCAACTTATGTTTTTGAGATCATAAAACTTAACATAATTTATAGTTCTAGATATGGATATCAATCCTTAGAAGAGTCTGTTTTAAGTACATTAAAGATAACTCCAATTAGAATATAAAATCATATAAGCGGGTTGTTGTCTTAAAATATTATGTCAGTTTTTGTCCCACGTTATTAGAGGTTGCCCGTTGAACCGTGCGAAGGCCCGTCATAGATCAAAGTGCCGGTGACAGATATTGTGATATTTAGCAGATTGCTTTAATAATATGCATGGATGACTTACTCGGTGGCCTTTTTTCAACAAAGTCACTTTTAAATGACTTTGGCTCGTTCGCTGGTGGTCTCAACCACCTGGCGGACGGCGGACCCGGAAAGTATAATGTCAATTTACGCTCTAAATCAATTATATCGCTGAATATGTTTCGTATAAATAATTGTGGACAATAAGAGCTTGTGTTATGACTGATATTAATGGTAGCCTTCTCCAAAAGTTTTAGGGCTTGTAATAAATAGCAAGCGAAGGACGTTCATTTAATTCAATTTACGAACTAGTCAGACGCTTTCGATTTGAACTTCCGCTGTTGTGGTCACGTGGCACATTCCAAATTCGAATAATCATTCACGGATCGGTTACGGCGCATATCGTCGCACCCTTTGCTGGGCCTGGGTTGCCAACCTTAAACGGTCAGTTCTCAGTACATTGCACCCTGTTACAAAATAACCCAATGTCTTCGTCATTCGCGATGTTTTTTTGTCACAATTATATGTGTATTTCGTTCGGGTCGACACCCAACTTTATTAACATAAGTATAGAATTAAATTTTAAAACGGGTCCTTTTAGAAGTTTTTGTTTTATTATTGTTGTTCCAAATAAATATGTTCGCCTAATTAATTTTGTTTGCGAAACAAATTTTTGGCTATTAAAAATCAGCGGTAGGTATGAGGTGCTAGATGCTTTATGTTATTATTTCCACATACGAGTCTTTGTATTATTTTATGGGAGCGTCGTTTGGGTGACTCCAGTGACCTAAAGACGACCTGCAGCAAAAAATAAAGCCGCCCATTCACGCTCACGACATCTAAAAACCAACCTTGAACTAGTTAAATCGTTTGGGAACATATCAAGCGGACACGGCAACACCGTCTCGAGGCATCGGAAAAAAATCGCGTTTCGCGGTATCGAACACAGACGTGTTATTATCCCATTATTTTAATATCTTATTATAATAATATCCGTGCCATGCATTATAAATTGCATTCGACGTTACATCTAAATTTAATGGTGATGTTCGTAAATGCACCAGTGATTAGACCGTTAATATCCTACTCAAAAAGCAAATCTAGGTCTCAGGACTTTGGGGGGCGAAGGCCTGCGACGCAGAAGGTTGCGGGTTCGATTCCCGCGATGGGCCAAATGTTTATACGATCTCCAGATATTTGATTTGTGATATTTCTTCCGGATGTTCTGGTACTATAATAAAAAAATCTATGTAACATATTGTATTAATTATATCAGTTATCTAGTACCATGACACAAGGTCTGATTAATTTGGGGCTAGATGCTGTGTGGATTGTCCATAATTATTTACTTGTGTATTGAACCGTGTCGTAAGCTCCGAAAGCTCTTGCAACCTGCGGAGAGCGTTCAAATCTTTTCGACTAACTTTCGCGTTTCTTTACATTTTACAAGAACGGAGCTTTTGATTTTAAGAATACAAGAACTTTTTTGTAGTGTTACACAATTTAACTTTATCTTGTAATTTTTACTATTTGATATAAAACCTATCTACGTAGATGTTAAATTAAAAGAAAAACTTAAATGCAACAAAATAGCGCCCAACTCAGCATAATGTTGTGTGTGTTGTGATTTCCATTGGGGTTTTTTATTATTTATCTAAAACTAGCGGTCCGCCCCGGCTTTGCACGTCAAAAATAATTTTTTCTCCCATTGGGTCTGAATAAAAGTGCATTATTATCCAGATTTCTGTGTTCATTACGGATCCCTTACTTTTTTTAAATTAATTTTGGCATCTAGGATAATGTAGAATTCTAATGGTGAAATAATTTTTCCAATCGGTCCAGTAGTTTCGGAGCCTATTCAATCCAAACAAAAGATCTTCCGCCGAGCTTTCACAAATACCTAATGTTAATGGTAAATTTTCACTAGCAGAACTCTTCGACTGTACCTTTGAACCTTATACAGTTAAAATTATTAACCTTCCAATCCACAGACCTATGATTAAATCCTTTTTCAACATATCACGAACGTGTTTTTTGCATATATCAATAGAGTTTTAATGTGTTCCCACATTGCGTCATAGTGCAACGAGACTACACGACATGCGATGCTTTTGATGTAGGTCTAATCCACAAATCATTTATCAAACACCGAAAAAATAAAACATTGATGTTAACCGCATCGCCATAATACTCGTTTTTTATTGAGAAACGCTGCCATGAAATATAGCAATCTAATAAGACCATTTTTTGCCCCAACCAATTTTCCAATCGATAAATAAATACCCGAATTGGAATACAAAGCCGTTGTAGGTATCGAATTAACGTCTCAGTAACGCGAATATAAATAAGTAGTTATTTGAACAACATAATGACAGGTTTGCTGATTGACTATCCATCGTCTTGTAATTATGAATCATAAACAAAGGCTAAGAAAAAAACAGCTAAAAGCTAATCTCTGGGCAATTAACCTATCATACGTTATTTAGTGTTGAAGGTCGATGTAAATGGGGCCGATACATTTCCTATCAGCTGCCAGTCTGGTTATATTCGGTATCATTAGCATATTCCATTGAGGCGAGATCGCGATTTGTAAGAAGGATAATCGCTAGACAAGATATTCACAGCTTGAACTTGAACACGCTAGCCGCCAAACTAAGGTTAACGTCCCAGAGCGAAAAACCTCATAAAATCTAGAAAATTATCCAAGATCCAGTACAATTTGACACATTGCACACAAACACAGACATTGCAAACAAAGCTCTCTACAATTATTTTAAAATTAAAAAGTTAATCTAATTTATTTATACTAGATTAATGGTTAATTAGATAGCCCTAACTTTCATAACTACTTTGTAGTGTTTTCATTATTTTCCAAGCCTAAATAGTAGTGAAACTATCAATCAAGATGTCACAGCCTGGTTTGGAGGTTATAACAAAGTCAATGGAGCAACTCAAGACCTTGTTTAGACAAGAAATGGACCAGTTACAGGTTAGAATCGATAACCCAGCTTCTCCCCGGCCTGCTATTAGCACTGCTTCCTTGGCTGCTGACCTGGCCACATTTAGAGGCTTTGTCTTGGGTGCACTGCAGCTATTGCAAGATCAACTTCATGTTGTCAGCTGCGAGGTTGATAGCTTGGAAATGCACAGCCGACGTAAGATTCTGCTTCTGCATGGAGTGCCCGAAGAACCCAATGAAGAGACGGTCGATGTCATTGTGAAAACGGTGTCAGAAAAACTGCAGTTTCAAAATTTTGATAAAACTGCTATTAGCCGTTGCCATCGGATGGGCCGCTCCAGAACAGGTGACAAACCTAGGCCACTACTTTTCAAACTTGTGGATTTAGGACAGCGTAGCAGAGTCTGGCAGGCCAAAACAAAACTAAAAGATACAGGTATCACAATGTCCGAGTTTTTGACCAAAGCACGTCACAACACTTTTATGGCGGCCAGACAACGTTTTGGCGTAACAAAGAGCTGGACGCAAGACGGTTCCGTGTTTGTCATCGGTGGGGACGGCGCTCGCCATCGCATAAACTGTCTGCAGGAGCTTGAGAAGGTGCCAGCTCCTTCACAAGATGCGTCTGCGCCTAGATTAGCCACGGCGGCGGCGGCGGCGGCGGCGGAGCCGACTAAAACTTCAAGAGCAGCTTCAAGAGTCAAGCGTCCTGTAAAAAAACTGTGATCATCCCACTTGTCCGCGAACTACAAAAGCACAATCATGTCCATTGCTATCTTTTGCCTTCACCGCTTACGTAAATACCGTCATTTATTTCTTCGTAAATTTTAATCTCGTTTTGTTTTGTTGTTTTTGTAATGTCACATGTCACTCAATCTGACATCTTAATGACAGGTAGCGGGCCAACTATTGATTCACTTCTTCTTCTTTTAAATAGGCTTTAATATTTTTTCTTTTTATTTGTGCTTGGTTTCTTGTTGCTAGTTTTAGGCAATTTTAGTTATTTAAAACTATTCGACACTACAAGTAGTAATGAATTATGTATCAAGTCTTATAATAGGTATTGATATTGTTTTATGTTTATTTAGTAAGTTTATTTTGTTTGTAGGTATCTGGGCACCTACTAGTAGGTTGCAGATATTTTTTGTTTGTTTTATTTATTAGTAATATTTATATAATAATTGTCATGCTTAATAGCACGTTTGATGATGATGCTAGTGATATGTACCTTTCTCTATCTTCTGGTAGATCTGTAAGTAGTGACGAAAGTTTCGCTAGTTTGCCATCTCTTTCCGAAAATCTTCTCTCCGAGTTTTCAAATGCTTCTATGAATTTTAATGTTGTCCATATTAATGCTCAGAGTATACCGGCGCACTTTTCTGAAATGCTAGCGACTTTCGATGATAAAAATATTCACGCCATACTGATCTCCGAGTCCTTCCTCAAGCCTTGCCTTCTTTCCACCCCTTACACCCTACCTGGTTTCCGTCTCATTCGCAATGATCGGACAGGCAGCCGTGGCGGAGGTGTGGCTATATATCTTCGTTCACACTTACCCTATTCAGTTGTAAGTATGTCTCCACAACCTGCCCCGTTACAGATTGGCGAACACCTGTTCCTTGAAGTTACTCTCTCTCACACAAAAGTTCTTCTCGGTGTTTACTATTCTAATTCCAGCAAAAATAATTTCTTCTCTTCTTTTGAATCCCTTCTCGTCAACCTTATCCCTAGCTATTGTCACTCTATTATAATGGGGGACTTTAACTGCTGTCTCTTGAAAAAGGACCGTCGTGCTACATCAATGGAGTCTGTTGTAAAGTCCTGCAATCTTCACCTTCTTCCGCTTAGCTCCACTCATCATGCTCCGAACTCTCCGCCATCGTTGCTTGACCTTATAATTGTGTCCTCTCTCGATCACGTCAGCAAATTCGGCCAGTACGCTGCAGATGGTTTTTCCTACCATGATTTAGTCTTTGTGTCATACAAAATTCGACCTCCGAAAGCCAAACGCAAAATCATATTGCAGCGTAGCTTCGCCAGCATGGATAGGGAAGCGTTTCTCAATGATGCTAAGCTTCTAAATTTTTCTCCTGTCTTTGATGCTGCCAGCATGGACGAGAAAATTGCCATCTTTAATGATATCCTTATCCAGCTGTTTGATAAGCATGCCCCTTTTCGCGCTATTAAAATCAAACAACTACCAGCTCCTTGGCTCACGGTTGACATCAAAGCTCTGATTCATAAAAAGGCTGTAGCTAAAACGAAATATAAGGCGGTTCCAAGCGATGTCAACAAAGAAAAATACAACAAAGCACGCAATCGTTGTAATAGGGCCTGCAGAGATGCCCAACGTCGTCATATTCATGAGTCTGTTTCCGATGAAAATCCAGCAAAGGTTTGGAAGTTTCTGAGATCGCTAGGTGTTGGTAAGTCTCGTCGAGATCTTATCCCAGGAGACTTAGATATTAATTCTCTGAACCAACACTTTTCTTATGTTTCTGACATTAGCGATGTAGTCAAAACCAGTACTATCAACTATCTCTCTTCATTACCCACCCCAAGTCACCCCTCGTTTCTTTTTGAGGAAATTTCAGCTGATGATGTTAGGAGAAGTGTTTTATCTATCACGTCTAATGCTGTTGGGATAGATGGTATTAGTCGCAACATGTTGATGCCGATATTGGATGAAATTCTCCCAACGCTATGCCATCTCCTCAACTTCTCTTTGACACACGGGTCTTTTCCTAGCATCTGGAAAGATGCACAAATTATACCCTTACCTAAAAAACCAAATCCTAATTCTTTTACCGAATATCGCCCTATCTCAATACTTCCCTTCCTTTCCAAAGTTCTTGAACGTCTCGTCCATAACCAACTCAATTCTTTTCTATCCTCAAACAATCTTCTGAATTCTTTGCAGTCTGGCTTTAGGAAAGGTCACAGTACCGTCACAGCTCTCATTAAAATCACAGATGATATCCGTCTCGGCATGGAAAATGGTCAGCTCACTGTTTTAACTCTCCTTGACTTCAGTAATGCTTTCAATACTGTCAATTTCGACATATTGATTGCATTACTCCACTCTCTTAACATTTCTTCTTCGGCGGTTGGCTGGTTCTCTAGTTACTTGCATGGCCGTCGACAGCGTGTCCGCTTCGATGAGTCTTTCTCGTCTTGGTGTGATACCTCTGCTGGCGTGCCACAGGGTGGCGTACTGTCTCCTCTTCTTTTCGCAATCTTCATCAATTCTATTTCTCAAAATCTTTCCATGTCCTACCACTTATATGCTGACGATCTACAGATTTATACCCAGGCTTCGCTCGGTAATATTTCTAGTGCTGTAGAAACAACGAACACAAATCTTCATCATATTACCGAATGGAGCATGCGCCATGGACTTAAACTCAACCCTTCCAAGACTCAGACGATCGTCATTGGCAGCTCTAGAACCCTATCTAATCTGGACTGGTCTGCTATACCGTCGGTGGTTTTCGATGGGATGGTCATTCCCTTCAGCGAGACCATCAAAAACTTAGGGGTTACCTTTGACCGCACTCTTTCTTGGGGGGCGCAGATGGAGGTAACCAGTCGAAAGCTGTTCGCGTCGGCTGGTTCTCTGAGGAGACTCCGAAACTTTCTCCCCACAGCTACCAAAATTGCTCTTGCCCATTCTCTTCTCCTCCCAGTCCTTGATTATGCGGATGCGTCTTACCTGGACCTTACAGAGGAGCAGCTTAATAAACTGGAGCGCCTCCAAAACGTGTGCATTAGATTTATATTTGGTCTCCGTAAGTATGACCATGTGTCTACCTACCGAGCCAAGCTCAAATGGCTTCCCATTCGAAAGCGCCGCAACCTTCATATCCTTTCTATCCTTTTCTCTATACTGTTCAATCCCTTCTCCCCTTCGTATCTCAAAGAGAGGTTTCAGTTTCTCCACTCTTCCCATGGTCTCTCTCTCCGGTCATCTGACACCTTGCTTCTGGTGGCTCCAGTTCAGCGAACCTCCTTTTACAGCGATTCATTCACGGCACAAGCTGTCAGGCTGTGGAACGAACTACCAGTTGATATAAAAATGGCTACATCACAGCACACTTTCAAAAGGAAAGTGTACAATCACTATTTAGGTCTCACATCAGATTAGGTTATACTTAAGCATGTCCGTAAATATCACAATAATTTAGTTTTTTATGTATTAGTTTATTAATTTTATTATTTGTGTATTAGTATATTTAGTTTAGGTTAGTATTTAATATTCAGGTTAGCTTAAGTACCGCCACATAATGTTCTCCTTTCCCCTTGGTCGCCTGGAAGAAATCGCTATAAGCGATAAGGCCGCCAATTCCATAGCCATAGATTAAGTTAAGTTTTAGTACCCATTGTACTCTTTGTAAGGTTATGTAATAAAGAATTATCAATCAATCAATCAATCAATTTGAGAGTTGCTCAATATATTTCACGAGAACAGCATAATCGCGTGATACCGCAGCTTATTGAGTATCGAGTATCAATACAATAAAAGGAACGCGCTCATTTATTTCTTTTTAAATTGCCAGTGTTGCCACCGAACAAAGGTTTCGGAAAAACGACATATTTAAAAGCCCTTGCCGGCAATCGTAATTTTGTGCGAATATTATTGTACGCTTTTATTACCAACACGCGGTTTACCTTACAAAAGATTTTTACGAACTTTTTCTTTATGAACACTCCAATCATAATACGTTATTGAAGCGTTTAAGATAATTTATTTTTTACTTGTAATTTTAAACCACGTATGAGGTTGATGAGCAAATTATTTATGCAACGCAAGAATTTTTTTTTGTCCTACAAACATCGGACGCGAAAACAATCCGGTAACCCGATGACTAGGGCGTCATAAAGTGCAAGTAGGTGCATCGGAACGTCGCGTCCGTGGTAAACATAGACAAACCAGTTCTGCACTATGCGCTCCCACACATAGACGGCTTCCCCACTCGGCCCTGCGGTAACGACCCCCTGATAGATCGCTTCATCTGATACTCCGATGACCAACAACCAACTCGTGATTATGCATTTCTAGTCTTACCACAGACGAGGTTTTGACACCTTATTAGCTTTATTTCTTCTTGTTTTATTATAATTTCACATGATAATGTATCGTACCTGCCTACGCATATTTAAGTACCTTCGATTTTTTGTCTTAATGTGGCCATAAAACCAAAGGAAATTAATGATTACACTGCGGTTTCCTTTCCATAGCAATTTTACAAAAGCTTACAAAAGAATCGTGGTCGGCAGTCGCTACATACGGCCTTACATAACTAACATTATTTTGGCAGAATAATGAAGTCACCAGATGACATCCTTGTCGAAGATTCGGGAATTTTTCTGTTGCTTTTCCTAGTCCTGCACAACGAAGTATTCCAGTTATAACTCATGGGTATAAGTCAAATAATAGAATTTAAGAAAATTTTAAAATTATCTTAAAATCTTATTTTCATTGAATCTTTATGTGAATATTATGAAATAACTTTAAAGAGAGCAGTAATAGAAGGCAAAAGTGCTTCACACATGACCACGCGCAGACTGACACGCAAAGCAATATCATCACGTTGCCGGCATCCGCCCGCCGTGCATTGTCCACCGGATGTCTTGCGGTCACACGCAATTTCACAAACTCCACTGCGTCCATGACTCCCTAGTATCCTTTCTTACAAAGCTTGAGGAAAACAACGACTACCGTATATTTGTACCAAATATGTCTACGTTATGAAGCCCTGGTAAAGTTACGTAGTTCATTAAAAGTTTCGATGTTTTTGTAAATTAGTGTTTGCCAAATGGCGCCCCGGCCGGCTAATGTACAAAAATGCAATCGCCCATCAAAGATTAATTCTCATTTAGCGTGTGATAAAAAAGCAATGAACACCGCTTCATTGCCCGAAACCCCATAATTCATCGTTCCACTCGCAGTTAAATTAAAAACGCGTAAATGGGTGACCTACCGATTTCCTCGGCTTCAATTAGATTTCGCGAAAGACGAACAATAAGAAATAAAATCCGATCTTTTACGAGCAGTCTGTCAGAATTGACCGCTGAAGAAATGATTATTTTTCGAGATGATACTTTAACTTTACCTACGGCGATGTTCAACCTAAAGGCCGGTGGTCAAAGCTCAGCTTACAGCATGCGAACAATACGAAGTTACTTTCCCAGCAAACCTTTTTGAATCCACAGTCAACTCGCTAAAGCTCATTTTCCGCTGTAACATGTTAAGCAGTGACATTCATTCGGTCTGGGTCGATCGTAAACACGGGAATGCAACGGGGCCGATTGCCAATGTTGCTAAAAAACCAAAAGTTTGAGTTTAACCCGAAACTGACGAGCGAGGGGGGTTTTATGGGCCTGAAAGTAGGTCACCTGAGCTCAAAGACAGCCGATTGTTCTGCGATTGCGTCAAAAGGTGTTACATTTAGTTTCAGGTACACATTTGGTACTTCGTTAAAGAAAATACAGAATCCGCAACAACCACGATTTGTCGTGGATTGTTTATGCGCTCTTGAATCGATTTCAAAATTCAGAATTCTAAACCCTCAGTTCGACGCACCACTGACGGAATGCAGAACGGAATTTCGCCAAGTCTTTGTTGTGGATTCGCAGACGGCCGCTGTAAAAAGTCCGTGAGGGAGCTAGGCTTAGCTTTGTCAGTAGCCCTGAATGGATGCCAATTTAGAAAAGGAACATAATCATAAATAAAAAACACGAGAAAAACACTCAAAATAAAATGTATGAAAGCTTAACAATCATAATATATGTCCACAAGTAGGGTACGTACCTAGCTAGCTAGGTTTGTACTTTAATTTTAAAAAATGATCGTACCTACTCTTTTGTAATTTTTTTTGTTTCTGTTTTAATTTAATATTTCTAGAATAAGTGACCTGTTGTAATAATGTATTCTACTCACTAATGACACCTCCCTAATTTATTGTGTAAGTATACTTTATTTTCAATGTTTGTTTGAATGATATGTACATATCTATTTCATATATTCTATTACCTATGTATATTAGTCATCTAGTACCACAAACTCTGCTTAGCTAGGGACTGAGTGATGCTGTGTGGGTTGTCCAGCGTATTTATTTATTTTTATTTTATACCACAGCCTAGTTAACCCCTACCTCCTCTTGCGTTCGGGGGTTATTACCGTGGAAATGGCAGCCGTCCCGTTACTGCTAGACCTCTAAAAACAAAGGACGATCCGGTCGCGAATCCAGTTCTAAACTTTATTTATTTATTTTATTTTCCACTAAAAGTCGACCGGGACAATGCCTGCGGCGACTGGTAATTTAGAGCTGAGATTCTGCGATAAACAAATGTACGCGAGATTTTCTTTTGATTAGTAGTTTTGGGTTTTATTATATCAAAACTCGTTACCTACGCGTAGCTAACTCGTACAGAACTTATACCTACATACTTACCTACCCGGATGCTTTGGTCTCTATCTAATCCAATTCGCAGCGCGTATATGGATGCGTACTCTTTTTAGGGTTCCAAAAAAGGAAAAGGATCTATTTGCTGTCCGTCTGTCTAACACCTTTGGAACGCGGTTAAGTATCGTGTCGAAAGTAATATAAATTACTGAAGTCCGTAACCTCAAGGAGCATATAAATCAAACTTCTAAATCAAAGCTATCTACAGTAACAGCTGTCAACATATTTTTAAAACGTCAAAGAAACCTATGGGGTACTTTCCCGGTCACCTAGAATCATGAAATACGACAAGAAATAAATTAAAATCTAGCATACCTACTTTTCTAGAATTTTCTCAAGGATGGTCGCTTATAAATCAATACTTATCAAACAATACCTAAATTAATAAATAATGCTTAAGAAATTAAGAATCCACACAGCGTTATCTAGCCCCAATCTAAGCAGAGCTTGTGTTATGGGTACTAGATGACTGATATACACAGGTAATACAATATTATGACATAGATATTTTTTATACATAGAAAACGACTAGAACACCCTGAGCATATCTGCAGTTCGTACAAGATTTGTCCTAAGGCGGAAGTTTGTAACAAATAAAACATTAATTTAAAACTACATAAAGCATAAATTTAAAAAAAACCGTCACATACTTAACAAAGAATATTACTAAATTACTAAATTTAAGCTACAAAAAGCTCCTAACTCAACAGTAAAAAGTAAAACCTACCCTGTTTATCTGCTGGGGCCTCTTGGACAGAGGAATAGGAAACCTATGACAATTGATGTACAAGGTGGCACAGAATACATGCGGAATCTCGTATAGTGCTGACATTATCGTACCTTGCTGACCTATCGGGAGCAATAAGTCAACGCTCTCGATGGAAGCGAAAGAATCGGACAGATGTGCTGATGGATGTCACTGTTGCTTTATTATCATCCTTATTTATAGCGTGTTACGTAACAATTTGCCACTTTGTATAATGACCAGAATTTAAATAGTCGAGTTCGTGGTATCGTTGGATTTCAAGTTATGCCTGTTAATATATTTTGTGATACCAAAATATTACATTATTTATTGGCGATAAAAATTTAGGCGTATATTTTACGCCATTGATTATACGCGATTGATTAAAGACTGATATTCATATAGAAGAGCCGAGATAACTGTAGATTGTTTGCAAAAGTCTGCAGTTAGCTCAATTGTATGTTCTTATTTATATTTATTTTCCTAGAATGCTTATGATACTGTAATTAAAAATACCTATTTTTTATACGTAATTTTTATGGTATTCTAATTCTGGGCTAAATAATTATTATTTGACATTCATCATTATCATATACTACACAAACAAAAATAGTTATTCAACTAATCCGGAGAAGGTGGAGTCACACAAAATCATACTAGGGAAGTTACTCGAACTTACCTAATAATAATAAATAATGAAAGATAACACGTGTTTGTTTATTAATAATTTGATTGATGTGTTCATTGATAACCCTAGATATTTATAAAATGCACATTAAGATAGAAGGTCAACTCCCACGCGCATCGAGGTAGGTCGGGGTATAAACAAACCCGAAATAATCACATCTTTGTATTGGCGCCTCTATGGTAAATGAAGTAGAAACTTCTTGCTAGCTCATTATAACGCCTAGTCATTTATGATCCTCTGGTACTTTTCTAGTTTATAGTATACTAGCGGACCGCCCTGACTTCGCACGGGCGAAGTATTTACCTATCTTTCTTATGAAGTCTTCAAATGTAACCCAACGTGTATGCTAATTTTATACGCATACACGTTGGATTTGAAGTCTTCATACAGATCCCTAACAATTTTTAAAATGTTCTATAGCATGTTCATCAGGGATAATGCAGGATTCTAATGGTAAAAAAATTATTCAAATCGGTCTAGTAGTTTCGGATCGGAGCCTATTCAATCCAAACAAATAATAAAATCTTTCCTCTTTATAATATTAGTATGTAATAAATTATATATAGATTATTATTATTATTATGTATAGATTAGTGATAGAATATTTTTCTCATGAAACAATCTCGCTTTGAAGGTCGTTTCTCTTCCTATATACGAAGGAGCAGTTTTTCCACATTGCTGTGAGTGTGTACCGCCCGATTCTTATTAATGTCGTTAATTGACGCAAATGAGCTTAAGCTGTGCCTACATGGTGCCTACAATCGATTAATTGATTACGATTATAGGACTGGTTGAAAATAAAATAAAACCTGAATATGAACAGAGCAGTTCGTAAGTACGTATTTAATATGCAATTATTTACAGAACAATCTTTATTTCACAATATGTACATAGTTTTATATGCAAACTTTTTTGTCGTTTTGTAGGATACACAACGACCAAAGAGTTCGCAAACTTTTCCATACCAAAGCATTCGGTAACACAATCGCGTTCCAAACTCAAATTCCAAGCAATAATACACTTCCGTTTACACTGGCTGGCATAGGATCAACAAGTGTTATATGTCCACTATAATAAAGTATAATTTAGTGCCTTCACTGGCCTGTAGCCGCAGAAAACACTGAGTCATTATAATTCTCATTGCGTGGTCCGCGTCACTATCGGAAATGCTAACTGCCTAAGTATTCAAATAGGCCTAGAGTTTCAGCTCGGAGAGAGCATATAGATAAAGCTTTTTCACTCTTTAGTGTTCTTATTTCAGAAATTCGTTAGTTAGGGACACAAGTACATGCAACGTCGCTAGCTAACAATCTACATAAAGCTTGTGCGATGTTCCAATGTTCGATTGTTCGTATTTCAAAAATTTATAAGTTAGGGACACAAGTTCAACATCGCAAGCTCACAATCCCGCTCAAGTAAAATTT
The DNA here is from genome assembly GCA_963931895.1 of Eupithecia pulchellata. Lineage (NCBI taxonomy): Eukaryota > Metazoa > Arthropoda > Insecta > Lepidoptera > Geometridae > Eupithecia > Eupithecia pulchellata. Next base: position 5,026,505 of record OZ007536.1, on the reverse strand, counting down.
TTCAGAGAGCTCATCAATAAATTCAAATGAAACATAACTTGTCTTGTACTTTCCGTTTCAGTGCCCCTGTGACACACAGGCATTAAGGATGCCCGTTATCGCATATCTAACGTAATAAGCTGTTTACACAAATCTCGGTACATCTCGAAATGTTTATCGAATTACCGACATTTTTCTCGAAGTGAAGATGGTAACAACTCATTGTTAGCCAGAAATTTTGATCTGATGACGCAAAATATTGCGTATTGTGTTTTACGATTTTCGAAACTTACGAGCTTTTGTTGTGAACATTCTTACTGCGTAAATTATGACATGTTTTATTTAAAATAGTATTTTTGTAACCATAAAAGGATCAGGTTTCTTGGCATTTAATTATGAGGGAAGGGAGTATATCAGTAGAGTGGTGTGATTGAAACGTCCAATGAGCTAAGATATCCCTTATATTATTTTTTAGAATGTAACATTCTCATGAAAATCAATCGGTCCACTCTCAATTAAATATTCACTCAAATAGGGTTAATTTTATGTTCGTACGATAAGTTATTCCTGTTTCTTGTCTTTGACGATGTATTAAATTATTTTTTTTTTTCAGGTAAATATTCAGTTGCACAAGATGGCGGAAACGATGACAAAGAGTAAGAAATTACTAAAGTAAGGTAGTAATATCGAAGGGATTTAATTTATGTGAGCAAATTAAATGGCCTGACAATGGTGGCAGTGACAATGCATAATGTACTTATCGGACAATCAGCGGAGGTCGACTACTTTCTTAAACATCTGCCGTTTTGGAAACCCGGGTAACAGCTTTTGTTTCTTTTTATCGATGAGAACAAATAAAACACGATAGGTACATAATATTGAATCAGGATGAGTATAAATCTTTGGAAGTGGCACAAAATCGAATTTCGATTCCGTTTCGTTTCGAAATTGTTTTCATGGTTTCAAATGTTCGTACCGCATACGAAGTGCGACCATCGAGTGCAGCGAACTGACCTAACCCAAGCGCGGCCATCAAGCACTTTCTTCTATACTCAAAATTGTAACCGTAACTATGAGGCGGACAGTCGTTTCCGGCGCCCGTGACGTCACGCCCGTCTCGCCGGTCGCCGCCCCTACTACGTAACCTTGGCGAGCGAGATGCGATGCGACTCGCCGCGCAGTCTTCGCTTTCATTTTCACTGTTCTTTTTTCAAAATTATTTTATTTAATCCAATCTCCGTAACCATTCTCTGATATAAGCGCTGAGTGGTCGCGGCGGCGTCGCGGATCCCGTGCGTGTCGTGTTAGCTGATTAGTATGCGGGCCGATATAAAAATTACACATATCGATTGGCATTTAGGTATAGCGAAATAAGAGCAAAAGCTGGGTAATTTTTCACACGATCCACGGCATAGTTGCCCTAAGCGCAGTGCGCCGGGGTGAGCGAACTCGCAACCTGTAATTTCGGACCGCAAAAGGAGCAAAATGCATCGAGATCGGTGATTAAAAACCTTTGTCGGTTCTACTAATATTTATATTATTTTCACAACGCGGCCGACATCTAATTGGCGCTCGTATATTTGATGTAGGTACGAGGACAGACCGCGGCGCCGACCACCGTCGTTTCATTAGTTTTCCTGGTATCGGAACATAAACTGGTAAATTTTTTACGTTCCGTCGTTTATGTCAAAACGTGACCCGGACGAAGCGGATCCCATTGCGTTTTCGCCGACAAAGGCTAGTGGAAAAATTCATTTCCTTAGTTAGAACCCGAATATAGCCTCACGCTGAAGGATTTTCGTGACATACGATCATAAAATAACACAATAACCGGCTATCAATAAGGGCTAAAAAATAATGGGCAATTTATAAATTATTGCAGGTGGTAGGTATGAGTAACTAGTTTCAACTGGTCATTGGTACTCTCGATCGGCCCAAGGTCTGGGATATTGAACTTGGCTCGGGCAGGCGACCGGCGAAGCTCGCCGCGAAAGGGACGGATGCACTATCACTCATTGTTATGGGGGAAATGTCGCGAGCGGCCACACGCACGGCTTTCCGATTGATTTTCTTCAATGACTAAACCTTAGATTCCTAATCTGTTTGGTATATAGTGCTATGCAAAGCAGCTGATGGCGGAGCGATCCCGTAAGCATGAGGCGCACTTCCTTAAACAAAGTAGCGGGAACGAGACGGCGAACGGAGGAGCGCCTTAGCCGCACGCTGGAGCGAGATGGCGTTACCATGACAAGTGCATTCGCCGAAGCGACAGGGACGGTAGAAGTGCATTGCGCTGACGCATCACGATCGTCTGCTTTCTTGTCTTTTTTGTGAGCGTTACTCTCGCGGTTCGGAGTCGTCGCGAACAACGCGATGGAGTTTCGACGAATGTCTTTTACGCCAATGATAATCAGCAATGCCGTAATTAAATCTGCCGGTTTGACCGGTCGCTAAGCGTGGCATTAATACATTTATGTTCCCACGCGGTTGATGTCATTTTTATTATGAATGGCGGCCTTTGCGGGATTCCTGAGGGCCTGGTCCCGGGTCCAGTGACCCAGTGCCGGTGTCGCGTCGCGCAGCCGATAAATGGTTTTAGCTTCGTCAGCGTCGGACCCGTTCCGCGCCGGCTGCGCTCCACTTCAATGGCTATCGATATCGAACACAAATAAATCCCTACGAGTGTGACTGAAGCAGGAAGGCAACTAAGCGAGTAGATGCAAATCGAAGGTAAACGTGCTAAGCGTTCATTGGCATCATTAAAAATAAATAATATCGGTTTCGGAATGTTTGTCGGCGCGTCATCTCGCCCTCCCGCGGAGATGGCGTGAACTCTTTATCGGTCGGATGCATGCCCTGACCACTTGCTAAGGAGGAAAAACTCCTTTAGAATTTGCACACACGTACAAATTCCCGACAAGGAAATCTCCTGTGTCTGTTATCAGTACGCTCACGATAATATTGCGTAATCATAGCACGGATGGTCGGGAGCTTTACCACGTGTCACTATTGAACATTCGTCGTTCCTAATAGTGGCAGTAATTCTCACGACGACGCCGAGTGCGTTCACACCCATAAAAATAGTGCGCAGTATCGAACGAGTACTTCGATCCTAGTCCCGGCTGCTTATTTACACTCGGCAAACAATCGTCGAGATAAGCACTGAACGGCAAGACTGTGCTTCCCACATCTGCTGCGACCTTGGCTCCTTCTGCTCGTTGTGTAACCTCCTTATCAGTCACGCTTCCCTGGTACCAGCGCCACTAACACCGGCAAATCTTACCCTGTTTTCCGGTCTCGATAAGTTATCGGCACTTATTCAGCAGATGTATTCCAGTCGAGGAAGGATATCACGACACATTTACTACAAGACACGTGCTCCTCTAGGTTCTATGGAGATCAACAGCTATCAAAAGCCTCTTTCACTATCGTTTGGTTTACGATCTCCTAAATGCCGCTCCGCCTCTTCTTGTTAACATAATTACGAGGTTTCGGCTGTTCCAACCGGTTTACATCCAGACTCTTGGAGCTTTTTATCGTTCTGCTCTAAATCAACGTTAGCTTTTATGCGAAACCGAAAGTTTGGCCGGTTGGATAATAATTTAGGGGACAAGCATCTTTATTCCAGTTCAAGATGACTCAAAACTGGTCGTAGCTTGTATGGATGGAATACGAACCGCGCGTGGAAACAGTTTGTTGACATTTTAGTTATGAGTTATAAGCGATATGGCTGCTTAGGGGTTCGGGACCCTGGCGTCGCGGCGGTCCTTCCGTGAGTTTTTATTATTCCGGTGATAAATTAAACTGTACTCGTTAATCGGCCCTTTAATCCGTCTGGGCGTTGACTCGGCGGACGCGACTGATGAATGCTCTACTTTATCATCGAAACAAGTCGTCAAGAGTTATAAAACGTAGTCTTTTGAGAAATATGCGATGTTTACGAAAGCCTACAATGGTGGTCCGTGCAACTCATGGCCGAGGAATGTGGCTGCATCGGGACAGCCTCCGATATTAAACCGACACTAAAACTATCTCACCATGCATGGGATGAGGCACGGACCAAGCACGTATTATTTCGCCGGCCACCAGATATCATCGTGAGATAATTCGATCCGAAGGATTTTTTGTGCGTTATTGTTAGCCTCGAATGATACACTGTTTGAATATTTAGCTATATCCGCTGACTTCACCGCTTATAAAAAATGGCGAATAATTAGTCAATAAAAATTCCGCCGATTATGGTCGTAGTAGTTACACGGGTGTTACGTAATTGGAGTAAATGACCTAAGAGCTGATGGTCTGGACGAAGGTCTCCGGCCACGTGGCGGCAATATGGCCCACGAGAACACTCGCTCCGATTATTACTTACTTCTTTGTGCAAACGTGACGCTGTAGGAATGACTTTATTTAAATCGGCCGGTTTAATTAGAGCCGTTAACAAAGGCCTCGAGTTTGTTGCCCCGTAGAAGAATAGTCTGGAGATTCATGATGCATCTGTGTTAACATGAAACTTCGGCATTTGTAAACAATAACAGATGCAGCGATCGTTTCTGTGTTACGTTTATGATCGCGCCGTGAGTGGGCCGTGTAATAATTCGGGTGCGTTTCAGGCGGGCGATGGACGGCGTCCTTGACCGCGCGTCCGTCGCGATGACTCGAGTAAACAATTTGAATGGACCGCGTACGCGCGTACGTACTGACTCTGCCATTCATGTGTGCCGTTAACGCACGATAATTCAAGAGCTGTGTTTGACTAACAAGATTACGCACTGCTGATGTTGTATTTGCTATCGAGCTTACAATGAAAAGCTTGCATGACAATGTTTAGTATGTTTTACCAAGAAACGCAATAATCATATTTTATTATTGTTTAGCTCGCATTAGTCTTTGCAGTCGACCAAGACCTTAACGAAGTATTTGTTGTATATTATAGGTTGTTATAGACCTATAGGTTTTTACACCACAAACAGAAATCGCAACAAAGTCAAGGTTTTAAAAGTGCTACCAAATGTAATCCAATATTGTCACATTGCTGACACAATTTATAACAGGCAATATTAAAGTTACACCTACAGAACAATCAAAACATCTAACGAACTACGGGCCCGTGTGTCGCGCGTCCAACGGAAACGACAAGTCACGGCTCGCAAGCGCCCCCTTGTAAGATACTACCTACTTATGCTCTCCTGGTAGTCAAGAAGGCTTTTTTTAACGACATAAAATGTAGTATTTAATATTAAGTTTAGCAAGACAAACAAAATAAAGCAGATAAGCAAACGTGCCTGAAATCGATCCAGAACTTCGTTCCGTCTCATTTCCAGCAATTTCCTGTTATTTGCTGATTGCTTCGGCGCCTGCAAACATTGTCCCTCGATGATACTAAACAAATTCTGAAAATGGAAAACAAGATTGGTTCGAATATAGAATGCAGTTCAAATAAGAAATAGTTTGAATTAGCTATGTATTTCATTGGTTATAAAATCACCTTCAAAACACTGTTATTTTCATCAAGAAGGTTAGGTTTGATTTCCTTATGAGCAGTTCGTAACATTTTACTGATTGGCTACCATACCAACCGTAAAACCTAAAACCATGACGGCTAAAACTAATAAAATTCTTTATTTGATATAAGTAGGTACCTAGTCTCCTTGAATATTAATAATGTCTTGTATATTAAACAAGAGTTGAAAAGTAAATAAAAGAAAGATGTTTTCAAAAGAGAACTTTCAAAGCGGATGCGTATACCCTATACAAAAATTACCTATAAAATAAATACTCAGTTTAATAAATAATTGCAATTGGATGTGAGTTATTATTTTGGCACTAATGCGAGTGTAAGCTAGGCGCTGAACGAGCTCGTCCGCCTCCCAAGTTCCTTGGTGGCATTAGTGATGTGCCGTTCTTTTATCGATATCGATTGTCACCTACTTTCAAACTATCGTTGAACTTTTAATCAAATACTATACTATATGTCAAATTATTCGTAGATTGTTATTTTTTAAAAGAAAAAGTAATGTACTAAGTTCAACAATAACTAGTGGTAATTAAAGCAAAGAAGTCAGCACAAGATAAAATGTGTAAAGTAGACGCGAACCCAGGTTATATAGTGTACCTTAGTCCACTTTTGATCAAAATAGAGAGATAAATCGTAACCGGGTAATACCAATAATCGTGTGCAATAATGCGGCATCTCTAGCAGAGCAGGAGGTGCGGCGCGCCGCAGGTCGACGCTCGCCCGAGCGGCCGATCGAAGGTCAAGGCTATCGACGATCGAGAACCTACTCGCAACACTACTGCGCAACGAAAGAAAAAGTGAGCCCAAACCTGAATAGAATGCGAGGACGAATAAAAATGAAAGCACTGTTTATCTTGCGTCTCCACTAGGCCAGTGTTATGTATTCAAATTAGGAACCTGTCGAATCGACATTCGCGCGTCATTGCATCAACGTGACATCGTATTCTATTCTCGTTTAGCTGGTCGGCGAACTTTAATTATCTAAACTTACTTTAATTAACCTAACTGGTTGGCGGCTGAAATTGATACCTCGATAATCGCCAAATCGTTTTGTGTGGCCGAAAGACTTAATCGCCGTACGCGACGGACTGGAAAGAGGCCTTTGGTAAAAAATTGTTTCTGCGAAGCTCAGTGGAGACCGCGCGTTCGGTCGCGAGAACTTAAGTATTTATCGCGTCGCAAAACTGTATCGTATTCCCTCCTCTTAATTAAAATGTTCGGTATTGGATCTGCGGCTGTTTACGATCTGTATCATTTTTGTTTAATGAGTTATTCTCCGGGCGCGCCGCCGCTAATGGCCCCAGTGGTCATCGCGAGCGATCTGCTTTGCGTGCCTCTCATAAACTGCACCTCTTTAGTACTTCTCATTAGCAAAAATTAAATATTCAGTGTTATGTGCAAGGTTTTGCTCGTTTTAGGCGGTATTAAGGTGATTTGCATTAATTTGTTTGAACAACAACAGAACGCCGATTGGTATCTGTAACCAACTGATTTTTGGAGCGTTATAGGATGTACTCATAGTAGGTGATTACTCGACATCTGTTAGTAATAAACTCAATTGCCTACGGGTTTTTTGTACGCATTTAACACGTTTAAAAACGTCGAAATCTAAATATGTGGCAACAAACGTGCGTGTAGTTAACTTGTGAGTGATCATGATCAGACTAATATTTTCACAGTTTGATGTGATTGGCTACGCAACGTGCCGCGGCGGTTGGACAACGTCACGAGGCGAGTGCGTTAGGTACGAGTACTGGCGAGGAATGCGTACTACGAACGTACATCCTTCAATGGATACCACTTGATGTTACGTACGAACAGGTGTTGAATTCATCGCTTTGTATCTTAAGATGGCACAGTCTTTTCATCTGAAATGTTTTTGTGAAATATTATTGCAAATCCATCTCGCATTCATCGCATTTACACCTATCGATATTATCGATACCTCGCTCAATTATCGTCAGTAAGGTATCGATAATAATCTATCAAGTTCCCAACACTAGCCGACAATCGCTCAAAATTCAGACATCTTTAATGTTGTTCCTAGAAATTCCCAGAGTGAAGGGGAAGCTACAAAATAATGATCCTATGGACAGTATGGACCAATTGCAATACCTAAATCTGCTGTCCGAGATCGCGAATAGCCCAGTCTCGGATGCACCTAGTCTAAATGTCACTGTGTGAGCCGCCCGATTTAGCTGCTCCGAAATAGCTCGCGTTCATCAACCCCTAGAGATCGTCATCGGCAAACAGCTGACATTTACATCGACGCTCCACAACCGTGTAAACATTTAGAGAAGGGTGAAAACAACCGATGGAATGCTAACACCGCGATAATGTCGCGCATTTTCGTCAACGTTGTTGTAGCCTTTTTCCGATGATATTTACCAAACAGTCGAGTGCCGCCGTCGACTGTCCTATTTTAAACTTCAAAGTTTCAAGTAGGAAAGTTTTCGACGGACAAAAACTTGTCTTATCTCCTGGGAATATGCCCCATCTAAAATTCCATGTTGAATCATCCGCTGTCAAATCAAACTCAAAATTAATTGAGCGTTCATTTGAAACGATGCCCGACCGCAACGAAACACTGCAATTTTCGATTCATCATTGTGACGGTGCAGCAAAAACTTAGCACCTCCCTAAAAGATTATTTAATATGACCACATAAGATATTAACGTGCGATATGATCGATCGCGTCTAGCTCCTCAATTTTTATGATTTCCTAGTACTTTCGCTTAGGCGAAAGTGTACACGTCGTCAGTATGTTTGTAAACAAATTCAGCGTAAATTTACGTTTTTTCGCGCCACGATTTTGTACAGCTGGCTTTTATTGCGCAATCTTACATTTTATTACTTCGCGCCTCCTGTTTGAATGTGGGACGCCGATGAATGTCGTTTCAGTGAACTTCAATATCAGTTTAAACGACTGAAATTTCAGCCATTAAGTCTGGCTGTTTCAATTAGCGGTGTCGCGTCTCATTCCTCAATTCGGATGACACGATGAGGTCTGAAGACCTGAGGGATTGCCCGCCAGTGCGTCACACATCCATTCGGCTATCGACATTTCTACAGAGCTGTTATTTCTAGCCACGTGAGGCGCCAACTTTAGATTGGGCAGGGCTCATCTGCATTCTAAGCCGTTATTTGTGACTGAACCATTCAACTCCCTCAGGAATCTACCACAATTTTGAATTGAAAACTTTATAGGGATGGGATAGTGATCGATGAGCAAACATCGATTAATTCTCGAGATAATCGGAGACGGAAGATTAAACGAGGTTTTGCATAAAGTTCTATATTGTTTATGCTCCTGCAGAGAGTAACGTATGGCTGATGTTGAGATAATGAAGATTTTTAAGGTCGGGTTTCGCTGGCACGTCGTAAAGTCGCAGCGTGTGGTGGCTTACGTGCAAAGGACACGTTTGGAACCGTGCAAAATGTGTTTGTGTGTCATAAAGGGAGCTTTATTAATGCTGACTATGTTTTGTTTACTTTTAACGCAAAAATATAACAACGATCCGTACTTCAGTTAGATTGCGACGTGAATTGTTGAAAAAGTATTTTCCATTTTAAAGTAAAAATGATAATTAGTTAACCGTCTCAGGTGTATGCGTAAGCGCACAAACAAACTTCTTTGTTTTCATTCAATATTGACAAGTCGAAGGTCTTTTTTCCTTTTGTACTTCGCTTTCTGCACACACCGGTGGCCCGGATCGTTTTTAACCGACTTCAAATAAAGGAGGCTGTGTTGATACACAATTAGCGAGCCTGCCTGTTGTCCTGCGTTGCATGACAAGATTTCAGAAAGTTTTTCGTGCAACAAGGAAACATTATGTATTTGTCAAAAGGACAAATATAACAAGCGTTTGTTAATTGGTTTTAAAAAGTGGAAAATGAAATCTACCGTTATGGTAGCCTGTTATAATAAAAACACTTAATACCTTAGAAGTATTTCGCTCTTTTAGATCAGAACACGAATAATATAAGTAGGTACCTAATCCGTATGCAAAAGACCCCACCCAATTCAGTCAAAACTATTCTTTGTTCGCAAGTTGGTAACATTAGGTATTTGTAACTGAATCCTTCCGCGATATTTAAATAATAAACATTGGTAAAGCTTGTGTTGCTCCGAAAGACAGGAGCAAAAGCTATGTTACGATATTGCATTTACTGTACGATGGCTTTAAAACGTATGATGTAGCCAGGTTGACAAGCGCGGCTGCCCCATGGGTAAAGGAAGCATTCATTATGTGCTACCTCTCGAATTATTTTTCTAGCATAAAATGAATATAACACTTTACTTTAGATAAACCATCGGCTTCAACCGTCAATTAAAAAATCAACGAACCGTAAGCGTGAATATTAGAGGAAATATAGGAAATAAAGGTCCCCTTGAAGTGGAACATAGCTGTTGAATTGCCTATCTTTGACTACAAAACAGCCTTTAGATAATCACACGTCTACGACGGTTATTCGTCGCTCGCAGGTCATTGCCGAGCGAAAATCCAAGGCCAAAACCATACCTATCGACTCATACAGACCACCTGGTCTATTGTGCCTTACCTTAGTTCTTGCTTCCCTTTTGTGTTATGTTCCCCTAGTACGGAACAGAACGAACCCTTGCGAATGGTTAGCTTGTTGCTGAGGGATAGCTAGTGTTATGGCAACACGGAAGGGTGGCGTGGCGTCCCGTGACCCAGTTTTTGAGCACGCCGATTAAATTTTTTATATGACATGCCCGAGGGAGCGTCCCAAGAGCCACGAAAGGTTTTTGCTGTCAAGTGTTTTGTATAGAGTTCCTTTTAATAGGTAGGCAGTGGACTATAAATCTGGTTTAAGATTTCAATAAAGTAATTTCTTGAGGCTTATATAATAAGCACTTAGAAGTCTATATATAAGTCCATATAAAATAATGTTATTGATTTTAAATTTTTTGTCCACAAGTGGGAGAATGATTGACAAAGTACCTATCCCTAGATTCCTTAGGTTAAAAGATGTTTGATTTCTCTGGCTATCCCTGACCTTAGTAATTTACGCGCTTTGTTGGTTTCTGGCAAAACAAAAGGTTTCAAATATAAGGTATTTGGCCTTAACTAGTATCTAGCCGGAAGCGTGTTGTATGGCAATGAAGGAGGTCGTAGCCACCAGTTATCAGCATCTAAGCATTCTTACCACTCATGGGGCCCTGGTATGTTTATACCTAACTTTTTGATATTTCGCCGCTTAGACCAATAAAATAAATAGATATTATCAGACGTGCTTGAGATTTTCGAGGCAAAAAGTATGCACGAGGTTATGTCTTCTTTATTTGGACTGGTTTATGCTAAGCTGTTTTTGGTAATTCTATTTTAAATGTATGTATTTGTTTGAATATACATGACAAAGCACTCATAGTTTAGTCACCGTTAAACATTTCAGTGTTTATTTCCGAACCGTTATTTATTTTCAAATATCGTAAAAAGTAAAGGTCTATGTGAATGCACCTCGAGTTGATTAACCGATAACGCTTATCACCGAACGTAGATCTTCCTCCGATATTGCATTTGTATCACAAAAATGTCTGATGGAACCCACGTGTTAATAGAGTTCCGTTACAGTCGGTCCAAAAATTATATCGATGATTCTACTGAATTTGAGGGTCAAAGTGTGGTTTGTACAAAAAAAGAGATTGCTCAATTAAAGATTAGCTATACAGATTAGAAATATTCGTTGGTATTCGTTAATTTACAGATTATTGCAACAAAATACCGTACAGGACATTTATTGGGTTACTGGAAGGCTTTCTTTGCACAAGCCTAAACTCGATGTGTATAAATTGACAATCACGTATGTTATGAGGTAATGTTAAAACTAGGACAACTTAGGTGTGAATACGAATTGAAAATAGTGTGATACGAATCTTAACAATTAGGACCTTAACTGTTTTTCTTTTATGCAGTCTCGCACATTGTAAAATGAACAATCGCGCTCTCAAATCTGATTTAATTTTATACACTTGAGAAGGTTTGCCATAGCGTTGTAGTTATAATAACTACGCGGTTCGCACATGAATGAAACCCACTAAATATTGGGGATATCCCATCGTAGCAGATACAAAAACATCGCATTAGATTATCTTTACGTCGCTGGGTGAATGCACTGGCCCGGTTGGCTACTTGCCAGCTCTCACGGCAAACGCTCTAATCACCGAACACTAGATCGCTCCTTTGACTTCTGATTACTTATACGCGCCTGGTACACTTGTGAAGCTTGTACCTAGACCAGAGGAGGTACTCGTGCGTTTCTGGTCATAAGAAGTGATCCGCATTGGGCTTTAGAGCAATAACAATAACGCTCCTACGTTGGTAGTCGGGTAAAAATAACTGATGATGACACCATATGATAAAACTAATTCAAAACAAAATGCAGTCAAACTTAAGCATAACCAGTTTTTTATTACACATTTTGACAAGTGATCTCAGGCACTTGAAAGTTCGATGCACTTTTAATTCGGGTTGGCCAATTTCCTACTAAAACCTATTCTGCTTTGTACGATTTTATCTAAATTGCGAACTATTTAATATTTATAATGTAGAGTCACAATTTCGCAAGGTTAAATCTTGATTTCCTGTCGAATTCTCTTAGAAGACATAAATTAATTTTCATACGTTTCAAGGTAATTTAAATCCGACTACAGTTTTATTTGGATTCTGAGTTCCACGTCTCAAAGTCCTCTTCTAAAATATTTTCTACACTATGGAAGCTATAGGACAAATTTACACTTATATCTTTAGAACGGTCGGCAATACCGACTTTACTAACAAAATAAAATACTAAGTACCCAAAATAGAACTAATTTGTAAAGGAAACAATTGAGCTAACTGCAGACTGTTGCAAAAAAACTACAGGTAGCTAAATGGTTATTGTTTTTTAGAATGTTTCAAACCTACCTAACCCAACAAACCCTTCAAAATAGAACTGAGCCATTCCAAGATATTTTATCAAAAAGAGGTAAAATTAGTTACTATAACCCTGATCTTATGTTTACCACTCCATTGTTTAAAACAATGCATTATTTGAATTGAAAGTAGGCGATATCTATGCGCGTGAGCATCCTTGGGATGTTTCCATCGATAGCGAAGTTATTATTTAAATTCAATTACTTTAAACATAAATCTTCAAACTACAATTATTGGAATTATTTATCTTTATTTAATTTGTGAAGAAAAATCTGGCAACTTATCTCAAATGGAATTTTATTCTTCGGCAATTAATCTTCAGTACTTTAAATAAAGTAGTTATTAAATCAGGATCGTCGGCTTTTAGCAAGCTAATTGGCACGTTTTATTTATTTTATTTTTGTAACAAAATACACCTTAAAAGAGCCTTACAATAAAGAAGTGATAATCACATAGTAGTAATAAGATGTGACAGCAACGACTGAGCAGACGGACACAGTATAAAAACTTACAGTAGGGCAGGTTAATAAATAATTCTGAACAATGGACACATCAGCATCTGGAACAGAACTAAGCAGATCAGTTAGACAACTAATAATTTAATAATACATAAATGTTATTGAGTATATACAAAAACATCCTGAACAAATATCTCTATATAGCAATAGCAATGTTGTAATGTTATTTTTCTGTACAATAAAGCATTATGTAGTGTATAATATTATAGGCAGAGTTAATTGGATTTAATTATTATTAATTTGAATCGTTATTATTAGGTTTGACAATATTTTATGCTTTAATGACTGCTTTAATGGTTAGGACTCTACTACATTGGGTACGCCTGTAAAGGTAGAGTACATAATTTGAATATATATAAATAAAAACTCTCATCAAAATCGACACGAGACACCTAGTTGAAACGCCACGTGGCGTTACCGACCCATAAGTTTCACTTTCCAAACCTTGATCGCAAATATTGTTATTCTTCTGATAAAAGCTATTGTTGTCAAAGAGAAAGGCAGGTCTACGACAGTATTAGATTGAAATAACTTATCCGTAGTTTCATATTCGGCACACGCGCCTATCGCGGCTTGCATAACAAATAATTGTGAACTTTACAGTTGCTAAGCAAATGTAGAGCCTTAATACCCTTATCTGATTAATCTGAATATATAAAATCATGGCGTGACTGACTGTCATGAACATAGACTAAAATATAAGGCTATGTTCCATTGTTTTAGCTTTTGTTGTTTTGATAAATAGGTAAGTAAATTATTTAAATAGGTAAGCAAGCACAATCTCTACATTAAAAATTAAACAAATATAAGGTTTGGTTTTCTCTGTGTGCCTCAGTAAACAACTGTATTTTATAAAAAAAAAAATAGAGAATCTGTAAAGCGAAGGTTTCGTTTTACTGTTTGGAATAAAATTTTCCACAGGTTTTTAAACGTAATATACGTTTAATTTATCGCAGTTTAAAGAAAAATAAAAAGTGACTTCGCGTTCTCAATTTATTATACATAGGAACGTTGTGTGCAGTTGGCCTACTGGTTGATCTACACATTGTCTGGGTCATTTTTTGCTTGCGTCTCGACCTTGCGTCGACTTTTACCTACATCAGAGATTAATAAGTATGCCGATATTTGCTCCAGTGGTTATTAATCTCAATTAATTTAGACATAATAATAATGTTGCATAGATCGTAAAGCTATACTTTGATTATGATTAGATGTTTCGGTGTCTGGGCAGGGAGAACAAATTGTTTAATGTTGCACTGCCAATCAGAAATATTTAAACGTATTATTTGTACACGTCATACGTATAATTTGGTTGACATATGATATCACTTGGCTAGGATCAATATCTTTGTTTTTTTTAATTATGTTTTTGTTGGTTTCAGGTAAGACACGGAAATATCAATGCAGCATCCATAAGTATTTTTTAGTTTTAAGTTCAGCTACTCTCAAATTCTAAGATGTTTTTGCTGACCCTACGTAACTTCATAGCAGTCGGTTGTTGTACATGACATGTGACAAATTAGTATACTTCTAATAGGTGTTGCAATGTTTGTAGGTTACCTGAATTTCTGTACTAAACTACATACACATAACTCGTTCGTAAAACATCAGTAAAAAACACGGGGACAGTCATATCATAATATTTTGTCGTATCTCAGTATGCGATCAGTGCCCGAATTTCCTGAAATAGGTAAACTGACAAAGTAACGAGTAGGTACCTAAAGTTTTCAAACAGAGGTCAGTAGTACCTACCATGACGCAACCACAATCTCAACTCAGAAATCACTGATTCATTGCGGACAAAGACCTGCCTCGCATGCTTATTGACAAATTAACAAAAATAACCTAACCAAGATAATGTCTTACATAATTGCTTCACCTCGTAAAAAACTCGATAGATGATTTTGTTAGACAGAATCGTCTCGAATTTTCCTTTCGCTACAGATACCTATCTCAAGGTGAAAAGGCCTACCACCCTCTCCCTTGCTCATTGACATGATACCAAACGCCACGTGGCAGCGCTTCCAAACAAAAAGTAACAAGTCAGCCGGAATACTAAACGATATTAGCATTTATTGCGAGGTAACAAGAACAATACTTGCCTAATTGACTTCCTTAGAAACATATACCTTAGCGTAGAATAGCGTTGTAAACGTCAGTAGGTTAAATCAAATCTAAACCTAATTGTTACAGTGGTAAATACCAGATTAGTTTGTCTATCAAGGAATTTTGTCTGCTCCATTTTCAAACGTCTATTTGACCGCGAATACACGGCTTGAGCAATCTTGGTCTTCCAAACATGAAACTATAAATAAGTTCGGAAGGAGTATCAGAACAAAATAAAATGAAGCACTCCAATCAAGCAAGCATGCCAATCAATCAAATAGTATGCTGGCCATCGCCATTACAGCTATAGACACCAACTGATGAACTCTATTGTAAACAAACCAAAATAAACGGAAAACGCCGTCTTGTGTGGTCAGATGTTGCAAAAGTCACAATGGGTTTGTCAATAAAAAACACCGGATCACATTTCGTAGATAAATTTCTTATATCACCAACTTATTTTATCGATTTGACGCAAAATTATTATCAACATATAAATCAAACTACAAGCACAAAATCTCGCCAGTGCTGCCAACATGTAAACATGTAAATTTTCCAGTAAGTGTGGGAGGATATTAAAAATGTTTTAATTCTAATATTTTATTGACTTTAAATTATGAATCAGGTTTATAGGCATTTCTTTATCATCCTGGTTATACCTATAAAATAATATGTATTAAGTATTTGAAATATAATTAGGATATTGAATTTCAGTTTGTAATATCTATACAATACGAATTTCGAAATATTATGTTTGTTTTTTATTTGAGCTAACCTCCAAAATAGCTGAACCCATTTGGATAATACTTTAAGTGACGATCATGCTACGCAGATGTTATAACGAGATTAACGATAGCCGTGGGGCATAGCTAAAAGTCAATATTTTTTCAGATTTCCGGGTGACGAAAATTGGAAGTTAAATTGAATTCGCATAATCAGAGAATCTCATAATTAAAATAATTTGAAGCCCAATAAATCAAGTGTAGCATGCAATGTGCATGAAGATTTTTCATGTCAAAGCATGCGGGCATTATATTATATAATACATAAATTTTTATTTAGAATGTATCAATAAACAATGAATATGAGAATAATGTATATTTTTCACATAACATTTCATTGATCTTCCCAGTAACAATCATAATAAGATATGGCTGCAAATGTACATTTAAATAATTATATTTTTTTTTATATTATATTGGTTAGGCATTTCCATAGGAACAATGTATGCGAAGCCGTAGGCAGAAAATGTTGTCAGCCAGTTAATAGGCACAAAGAATAATTTATTCAAACTAAAATTAGACATGGAATGAGACTTTGGATGTTTTTATCTTTGTTACTTCTGCACACACACTCAGAGGCCTGAACAGATTTTGTTGAAATTTCTTCGATTAGCATAGTTACTATTTAAACCCGGGAAAGTAAAGTATTCTGTTCCGTTCTTGTGGGACATTAAAATTCACTGCAGTTAGCACCATAGAGCGCGGGCGTAAATTGAAAATTATAAAAAGTAGGTCTAATAATCACGATTACCGTGGCTAAAGCAGTACCTAAAATGATTCATTATAATTTTACATATTCATATTAATAAGTGAACAATTATTAGGAAGAATATTTATAAAAAATATGGGTAATTTTTTCTTCTGTTGGCAACTCTCTATACACTGACACTCAATGTCAATCCGCCATTGCTAAGATTCAAGTTTGATTTGACAGGATTCTATCCGTACTTTTAATAAATCCATGCTTCCAAATATATCTTACTACAAATAAGTTAACAGTTGGTATTGTAATATTCAAAACATTCTTGCGGATTACAATTATTAATTGTGCTAACTGTTTCGTGGTTCGGTGACAAATTACAAGGCAAACAAACGTCATAAGAGCGTTGTACTCTTACGGTGCCAATTTCAGTTCGATCTGCCTCATGCCTTCTCGCCCCGTCGTCGTCACCCACACACCACTAAGACGTATTCATTAATCATTTCTTTGAGAGCATCTTCGAACCGGAAGAATTTTAGAAATGAATGTTATTGTCATCGTATTAAGGTGACTTTTTCGTCGTATGTTTCTGCGAATTACGACTCTATCGGTGTAAACTGTGGCATGTCGGCGCACCTCTTGGCCGCGTCTGTAGCCCTGGTGTTATGTAAGCCGAGTGCAATGGCCGTCCCGAGTGCTGGGAGAGCTTTTCCCCCTGTGCCATTTTCCCCGGGTAACCTTAATTTTACAAAAAAATGTTGGGAAATAATATTTAAAGCTTCTGGAAATCACGCTTTTATAATATTTTTAAATGAAGCTCGTGAGTGTTAGGTTAAATGTAAGTATACTTATTGCTTAGCTTGTTAAATCCTCATCACAAATATTCTAAATACAAAGTTTAGTGACAGATCTAACAACGTCTCCAAGTTTCCATTTTTATCATTGATAATCTGATCAACAGTCCTGAGTACCTACTTACACGTCCAACCAATCAGAAAGCAATCGTGCGCAAAGCTAAAAAGGCTCACGTCCGCTCACGTGACCTAAATAAATAACAAATTCATATTTTGAGGGTATAATCTGCGTGTAGTAATTAGCGGGGGCGAATGTGGGTTATATCAGGCTATGCACCGGTCGCAGACCCGCCGGGGTCGTTGACCGGTATCGATCGGAGGCGCGACGCAACTTCCCCACCGCCACCTACCCCCACCCTACGGGAACTGGGGAACTCCATCCGCTACCGCATGCGTCATTTTGGTCAAGAAGCTCGAATTGTAAAGTTGAAGTTGGAGAAAAAGAACATTGACCTAGTTTTGGCGCAGTTCCGGATTTAGATTCTGTCCCGAAGTGGATGATCTTAGTTTTAGAATGCCTCTATATTATTAGAGAAAAGAAACTCAGCGGTTGCTTTAAAAATTAAAAAACTAGTTTTCTTTTGTTGTTAAACGCGCAGATGCAAAGCGGTAATAAATAAACGTCACAAATGATAAACTACCAACTCGAGTTACAGAATACTTCATTAAAACACAGAAACCTCATCGATACAGACTTAAGTCAGCGTCCGCCATTGTTTGCAAAGCAAACTTCTCTTGTTTGTCTTTTCTAAGAAGTGTTGACATTTTTGACGTTTTCGGCCGAGTTGTTCTGAAGATGCGGCGGATTGGCCCACGTTGGCGACGCGCCAGCAGTGACGAAACTGTTTTTGCTAGACCGCATTGGCCAATGTTTTCTGAACTGTCTATTGATCTTTGTGAATCATTCCATTGAAAATTCTTACTGATTTGAGAATTTATTGACAACTTCGGGCATCGGTTTTGCCCTATAATGATAATCTTTAAATCAGATCAACATAGGATATCCAACAGTTTAGGTAAATTAAACATTCTAAAACACATGTTATTGTGATGTGATGCAGATAAGAAAATTGCAGTAGGTATTAAGCTAAAGAATCAGCTCGGCAGTATGTATTGACGAAAATACCGCCAAACTCCCCGCCGAAAGGTCTATAGCAATATACAACAGCTGTAGCTAGGCGAAACCGTCTTGGGGAGGCTCGGCCACCCCAGCCTACCGTTGTTATGACAACGCCTATGATTTATGCTTGCCTGGTGACTATTACTTCTCGGGGATTTCTTTATGGCGCCCGTTGTCGTGTAAACATACTATTAACATTATAATGTGGTACATTATCAAAGTATCTTTTAGATTTGTGAAATACAATTCCAGTTCAGAGTAACGAACTTATGTACTCAAAATAACAATGTTGACTTTAATGAGTTCATATCAATATAATCTTAATTAATACTAAATTGCCACAGTAATGCAACAAATAATTTCTGAAAAGCTTTAAAGCTTAAGGTTCACTTTCGTTTCGATTGTGTAGATTATATTATAGGAAATTAGTATTCAACCATATTTATTTATTTATTTATTGAGGTAAACCACAGCGTTACAGTAAATATTAGAATAATTAAAATTTAGTTAACAATAAGGCCAAAAAGGATTAAATATAATTTCATATCTAGTTACTGTTGCTTCAACAAACATCTTGCGGGTGCCCTTCAGGCCCTATCGATCGGTATTTCACATCATTGCCATTTATATTCTCATTGCTCAAACTTAAGATGGAATGGGATGTACTCAGAAAATTCTATATCTGTAGGCACATGGGTGGAATATTTATTCTTAAATTTTGCCTGCGGATAAATAACGTATATCTAAACTGGTTTCTCGTTACCTCAAAATAGGGGATTTAGGGGAAGATACATTCCCATTTTTCTCTGATACGGAATAAATATCATGCTGAAAATAAGTTAATAGTTGTGGTTATGGTTGTCATTAGCAATCTATTTCTTCAAAGTATCAAAACCACACAGTCACACTAAACCAGGAATATCTTAGCAAGAGAAACAGATAGCAAGAGAAAAGGCATCAGTGTATCTCGTTCATTATTCAACGGATGATTTTCACTGTTTTCCTTTTCGACGCCATCATTTATTCCGTGCTTATTAATCATGAGTGAGATGAGTTTGTTAACGTATTTATTTTATGCACCTCCCTAGAATACATGACTTTTCGAGGTTTAATAGAAAATTGAATTTTTTTTTAATTCTTCTCCTTTTGACCATAATTGAAAGTAGTTATTTGTATTGAAAGTAGTAATATAAATTAATTTTTTTTTTCAATTCTGCTAACAGTTACTTAACTCTTCATAAATGGAGTCTATCTTAACGTGTCAAAATCTTCTTCATTTATTAAAATATAGATAATACATTATTCTGAAAACTTATAACTAAAACAGTTTGTGACAAAAGAAATGTCGAATTTTAAAATAAAAATGTTTACTTTCCTACAAAATACGTACGAATGCGTTAGAGGGCATTTGCAGTTTAAAGGTATACAAATTGCTAGGAAATGACAGTATCAATTCCTGGCTAAAGTAAACCCATATTCAGTACGAGACACTGAGGTATAAGCCCGTAGCTTCGTAAATATTCGTAGCATTGACCAACATACTCTACTCTCATTTTATTTCATCACGTAAATAGCTCTTACTCTTCTCATATTTAGTTCCAAAGCTTGACTTATTTTCCAAGTGGATCTTTGACACAAGACTCCTCCTAACATCTCTCATTCATTATCTAAAAAGGTTTCGCTTTCCCATCGCTGGGCAAAGGCTTATCAATGCAAACTTTAAAAAGTTGTTGCCATAGTAAGATAGATGGCGCTGTAAGAAATTAAAGTATGTTTATCCTAGGGGAAACGGTGGAAAGACAAAATTATTTCGTTGTTTATTTTAACACTTGACATTGACACTTGTCCAGCGTCATCTAGTGTCAAAATGAAAAGTCTATTAAAGTTGTTTTTTTATAGCTTGCATTAAAAAACCCTCATTTCTTGCCTTCTCTAACACATACTACAATATAGGCTAAGTGCAAGACACTTAAGATTCTATGAAAGCAAATTATTTTTCCTACCAGAAAAGTATTAGAAAATACCAAAAGGGAATGAATTTTTGTATCTAAGAGATACTACTCAATAAATCGCAAAATGATAAATTCCAAGATAGTTCACCACAAACATAACATAACAGAACTTCGATGCCATTTGTATCCCCAGGTCAATGACCTCGTAATTTTTATTATCGAGAGGGAAAACGGGAAGACGAATTTCCCGGATTCTTTTCCTGATAATAATTTGTCTTCGCCCTAACTGCTTTTTGGTTGCTTCGATTTTTATCCTTTATTTCATATTATTTGTTTCATGTTATTTATGTAGAGTAATAATAAGCGTTAGCCGGCGGCTTTACGCGTGGTTTTCCAGAGTAAACAATATTCTATATCTTATTCCACGCCTAATAAGTGATTAGTAAAGACTTTGTGCACCTGTGTCGCTTACTACGAGTAGTAATATTTTCACTCATGCTTGCAACACCGCCATCTCTTGGTGTCCGAAGGAAACTCTCACGAACATTTTCCTAATTCAAATCCTAACGAATACTAATATAGAACGCCCAACTTCCTATCGTTTTATTCTACCGCCCCGCCAGTAGGAAGTACCTTTCGAAGTGAATGGTGACGTCACAACTGCGGGGGTGGGGGGATCAGTGACCTGAATCGCTACGGCGTAGAGTGCAGTGGCCGCTACGCCGTAGGCTCGTAGATAGGCAGCTACGAAGATGCTACGAGTTTTCCTATCGGATATTATAATACTTCTATGCTACCATACATTTTGCCTTCAATGGTTTTGATAGGTTATGTAAAGGTGGCGAATACTGACGTCAAATGTAAAAACCTCCGCGCGACAAAATTTCATATCCATTCGGTTTTCACCAATTGACGAAGTTATTCTATGAGGTAGGTTTAAGATACGGATTTTTTTCTCTTCAAAACATGTATTTAACCGCTTTGTCGCCCTTGTGAAGTAGGCACGAGTTGCTAGTAAAATATAAATAACAGAGAAGTAACACAACGATTATAAATAAGCTACTTTTTAGATATGATGATGACTTTTCGTCATTCATTTAAAGATGCTACCCGTTGGAGGGGGATAAACTGGTGACGTCATAAAAGTGGGAGGTGGCCGGTGACCCGGATCGCTACGGCGTAGAGTGCATTGCCCGCTACGCCGTAGCTGCGTAGCATGTGCTACGAGTTTCTAGCTCTATTCCTATAAATTACAGTACTTTTTTTTTTGAAATATATCGACAATAAACTGCTTGCTTATAAAAGAAAAAACTTTATTTTAGCTTCATCGAACTATTTGATAGCTTCGTCTCAAAATGAAAGATCTTTCTATCAAGGATTTAAAAAACCTAAAGCATTATCTAATAAAATATAGCTTCAAGAGCCCTATACATATAGCATTAGTAATCGAAATGTATGAATGTTGTCCATCGACAAAGGGATTTTGTATGGGGGCTACCAGTATTTTTTTTTTAAACCAAAGAACTAATTGCACCGCGCAACAAAAACAGTGGCACAGCTAATGTTAGAATCAAAATCTTCAAAGACTTTTTACTAAGTTAGACTTTCAGTAAAATTAATTTAAAGATTTTTCGACTTAGCCTTATTTTACAGAGCCAATGAAAACGTTATAATTCCTGTACTCATTTGCACTTTTCAGTAGTTTTCTGCAATCTAGCCTTTTGGCTTTGCGCCAACTGGGTATCATCGGGAATACTCTTATAATACTCTTATATGGGGTTGTTTATCTCTTGAGATATCTTACTTTTATGATAAAAGCGAATATGTGTGTGTTTCCTACTTCACTTTGAATAATATCATGAGCAATTTGTAGAAACCATTTTCCTGAGTGTTGTTGAATAAATAATTAATTTTTATATATTGTTTGTCTGGAAGTTTGCTTGACATCAATATTTGTATAGACTAAACTTACATAGTTTCCTTTATCTTGTAGATTCCTTTAGAGTCATTGTCTTGGCAAAAAAAAATCAAAAGTACTAAATTGGAATCTTATTGACCCTTACTTATTGGCGTATAAAAAAGCTCCCTTCCGAAAATTATATGGGTGTTGGGTAGGTGTCATAAAGTCGCAGTGCCTCATTATGCCTCATTAAAAAGCTAAAAGTATCTCACGAAACAAAATAAACCTTATTATTACATACTCATTGAGGTTTACAATAAACATAAAATTCTAATCAGGATAATATTTAAGGAGCTCCCACAAAATTACTGCCGATCACTTTCCTAAAATACTTCAACGCATTCCGAATGCTATCTCAGTCAGAATACGGTTAAAAATAGCTCGACCGATTCACTTCGATATTATAGCAGCCTTAATCTGTTGGAAATAAGGTGTAAAATTACTCGAAGGCAGAGGTTAATGGTCGGGTCGATGGATCATGAGTCACAAACCACCCTGTATAGGCTTCCCCGTTGTAGGCAAGGTATAAATAATACCTACTCACTACCGAAGTCATGTTTCGAAATTTCCATCATGTTTTTATACGATTTTACGCATATTTGAAGAACAAACGTTCCCTGAAT
>OZ007536.1:4876518-5003257 GCA_963931895.1 Eupithecia pulchellata | reverse complement strand
AAAAAAAATGCAAAAATTTAAAAAAAGTTGTATAATTATTATTATTGAATAGCGTAATAAGATCGAAATTTATAAAGCTTACTTGACGTAATAGCGTAAAGTATTAAGGTAATTATTATGTACGTTAAGCGAAGGACGGGCGGGGGGAGCGTCGCGCGCGGCCGCGGAGCGTGGGGCGCGCGCGCGGCTAGAGGCGACAGCGGCGCGCTAGCGGCACGCTAGCGGCACGCAGCCAGCGAGCCAGCGCGCGCCTGTAGTGAATGTGTTGTTAGGTAATGGTTGTGTGGCTGTTGTTAGACTATGTTAGGTAATGCGGAGACTGCGGTAGGTAATGCTAGTTAATGCTGAACCAGGCCGCGCCAGCCGCTTCCCCGCGTCCCATGCTCACATTATTTTTGACTATACGATTATTCGCTTAAATGATATTATACAATACTACTTACACACTATGATTATGATAATATTAATATAATGTTTGTTTTAAGTGTGTGTTAATGTTTAGATTTTTATTGTAATGTTTTTATGAATGATTTTTATTTGTATGATTATTATTATTGATTATGATTATTATTTTATGTGTTGACGATGTTTATAATTTGTGATTGCGTGCGCCCGCGCAGAGGCTGCTCTTTGTATGTCTAGTTTCTAGATTCGACTAATAAACTTAAAAATAATAAATGATAAAGAAATAATATGACTCATTCATTATATTATTATAAACTATAGTAGTCTGTAGAACATTGAGTAACCATTACCTATATTGATACTTATTAAGTATTATTATTATTATATTATTGAATAAATTTAAAAAATGCATAATTATATTTCATAGGATCATTATTCAGTATAACTCTAGTTAATGTAACGATAATAAATTTAATGTATATCTATTGGGAGAACGTTGTTGTGTTGATTTCACGGGGAGCTGGTTTTATGGATTAATATTTTTTTATTTTTTTACCGTTATTAGTTTTTGACTTACTCATGTAAAGAGAGCGAAGAAAGTATGCCTATTAGATTATATTTTAAAAAATGGTTGCGTAAAATCAGCTCCCGACGTACGTAGTTCCGTGGTTTCGATAATTTTATTTTCATAATAAAATGGGTAGACGCTTTAGGTTCAAATAAAGTTGTGAAAATTTGTGAAATTTTGTAGACTACATATCTTATTATAAATCTAATATAAACTATAACTTTCGAAATGCCATTTTTTATTCAACACCAATAACCCTTACCCCTATACCTAGTTAGAATAATCAAAACACAAGAGAATCTTGAGGTCACTTTCACATTCTTCACATAAGAAATATAAATTGAGAAAATATTCCTAAGTAGGTATCATACAAAGAAAGTATATAAAAAAACCAAGTATATTGGTATACAATAATAGTGAATGAAGAAGGTAGAGTGGTACCATAATATAGAAATCCAATAGCAATATGAAGTCGCAAACCGAAATTTCATAGAATTACCATAGAACTCAAAGATTCGTAGCCATAAACTATTAACCACAGAATAGCAAACAGTACGTGCTACGAGGCAACGATTTCGTCACGTAGCGCTACGCGGCGAGAATACAACTTGCTACGAATGGCTACGATAGATGGCTCTATCCGTAGACGAGCTACATAGCTACGCTCTATGACAATAACGGAGGGAAGTAGGTTCTTATACTGAAAATTACTCTTTGTGGTCTGGACTATTTTGAAAAAATAACGATACTGATGTGTGACGTCAGACGAAGCAAACAACATACCAAGTTGCGCGGGTGAGTAACTGACAACTTTCGTTTAGGATCTCTTAGAAATAATGTTAGTTCAAATAATGTTCATAGTAAGGTCATGGTATTTATGGAATAACATGGCTGATGATGATGATGAAGAACGGATTGACTTCATCCGTCAGCTTCCTTCGATTTTCAAAATAAGCCTCCGTCTAGAAGGCCTAAGAAAGTCTTGTATGAAATGTGTATGAAAAAGAATTGTGGATTAAATCAATTCCAGCTATTACCCTGAGGAAGGAATTTCAAAAGATGAAACCGCAGTTAGTCTGATGTCTGAAATTCTAGTGCATGAAGAGATTGTCCGCTGAAGACCCGCCGAAGTAGGTCTTGATTTCCGTTTCAAAGCAAACCGGGTACCGGAAGATCGCAAATCAAATCAAAATCAAAGTGCTTTATTTCCTTTAGACCTTACAGGATTCTAGGACACGTCACAAATTACATTAGTAATAGTGGGAAATTGATCACTTTGATTCATTGTTCACTTCATTCTTTTTAAGGTAAATTAAAAATTAAAAGAAGTGAACGAGAAACCTTTACCTTTTTAGACTTTTAGTTTTCGGAAATTTAGGATTCTAATGGTGAAATAATTTTTCAAATACTTCAAGTAGTTTTGGAGTCTATTTAATTCAAACAAACATACAATCAAATTTTTCGTCTTTATAACATTAGTATAGATATAGAGAACTAACTGAAAAACAGAAATAAACAATCACAAAGTTGAAGTGTGCACAAAATCTATTATCATTTTAAATTTCGCGTTTGCTGAGATATTACAGATTGAAAAAAGGACAGACAGAGCGAGACCATAAGGGTTTCGAAACGGATCTCGAAACCCTAAAAATCGGGATATCTAGAGGATGCGGCGAATAACCTCGATAGTTTCAAGCCTTCGCGCCTCCTTCCAAGGCGGAATTGTATAGAAACTGGTGGTCAATGAAATATACAGGGTTCGAGATTCCTAGATATTTTTTGTTAACAAAAAGGTAACAAGTAACAATATACCATTGTTATACTTGTTGTTGTTGTTGTTGTTGTTGACTGGGTCGTCGTGGGCCATGAAAGTGTTAAGGAACCAAAGAATTTGAAGATGATGGTCCACTACTGAACATCATCATCATCATCATCAGCCTTTACTAGTCCACTACTGGACATGCGCTTCTCCTTATATGCTCTGGAGCATGTAAGTTAAGAAAGTTTTTAAACGCGATGGAAACGTAGGGTAAAATAAAACAAAAGGTACGCTATATATATATTATAATATATTAGCGGTCCGCCCCGGCTTCGCACGGGTATTAAACAAAAATTTCAGAAATTATACACACTAACACGATGGGTTTCACAGTTTTCATACCTATCCCTTACTTCTTTTAACAGAATTGGGGTTTTTGACATTGACTCGACACTCCATAGCTGACACTGGCCGTAGAGAAAAAGCAAGCACCGTGCGCTATATATTCAACCTCTTATTTTATTATCCGTCGCCATAATAGAAAAAGAGGTTGAATATATAGCGCACGGTTTAATTATTGAATTTTCCATGCGGATCCCTAACTTTTTTGAAAATATTAAATAGCCTATGTTCATTCCGGAAAATTTTGGATTCTAATGGTGAAAGAATTTTTCAAATCAGTCCAGTAGTTTCGGAGCCTATTCAATTCAAACAAACAAACAAACAATCAAATCTTTCCTCTTTATAATATTAGTATAGATATAGATGATCAATAATCTCTTAAAGGCGACTTGGGTAAATCAAGACGAACAACTTTTGTTCTATGACTTTTGCCAAAACGAATACAAAACAACTCATTTCAGTTACGCAACCCCTTTCTTTCTCTGCTAGATAAATAAATAAATAATTCTGGACAATCCACACAGCATCATCTAGCCCCAAGCTAAGCAGAGCTTGTGTTATGGGTACTATATGACTGATATACATAATACAATATTATTAAATAGATAGATTTTTTTTGTATAGTACATAGAAAACGACCAGAACCCCTGAACAAGTATCTGCAGATCGTACAAATATCCTCGTCATGAATTGAATCGACTTGTCTTAATCCGTTACTCTGTGACCGGCTACATAGAGCTAAGAAGATCAGAACTGGAAATTTAAAGATGATTTTTTTGGAACTATGGAAAAAAATTCATTGAATTAGACAAAGTCATACAACTAAAGTGGTTCGTCTTGATTTACCAAAGCCGCCTCAAAAGATCATCTATCTATAACCCGGTATAGTATAGATAGAAAATACTTTACTATACCATACAAAGAGAGCACTACAAACAGACCCTTAAGTAAAGGAAGTGTAAGTAGGTAACGCTCACATGGAGCCTAAATAAGCTTGAATCACCTGAGGTCAAACAGGACAATGACCTCCAGCTGGTCGGCGGTCAATGACCTTGATATCGGCTATTAATCAATCAATGTGTCGTTCATTCATGATGATTGAAAGGCACCTCCGGGAAAATACTATCCATGCTTGTGATTGTGACCCTTAGGTTTTCACTTCTTCCACGAATTGTAAAATAGGATGAAGAAAATGGAGATTAAGGCCTTCGCCACACTCGACAGAATTGCCACTAAATGTGGCGAAGGCCTTAGACGTTTGACCCGAGAGCTGGTTAGTATCTGGAGCAGCGCATCAGCACTACCATACAGTGAGCACCAGTGTCTTGGGGACGCTTCTGACTAGGTTTTATAGATCAGTCGAGCTATCTGTAGATTATTTGCAATAGTCTACAGTTAGCTCAATTGTTTCATTTGCTATACTAGTTCCGATTACGAGTCGAAAATCTTAAGGACTAAGTACGGACTCGATCCTACAGCTGAATATGCCTGACATAAATGTTTATTTAATTTCCCCTTATTCATATTGGTCTGCTTACTTAACGCATTCACTGCCCAGCCATTGACACGGAGAACTATTTGTGCGTCGTTAGCAATGAAACTTATATCTATTTCTGTCATTTTCTTTTGACATTAGTCAGTGTGATAAATAATTCTGCGTGGAGAGAAAAACATCATGAATAAGGGGGTTAGAGATTATCCCAAGTGCGAGCGCTTACGTACTATTATGATAGGAATAAATGAAATACACGACGATAAAATTAAAGTGAAGAGAAACTCAATAACACCTTAGGTATTTATTTTATAATAATTTTATGAGATTTGTCCTTATTTTGTAAGCCTTAAAAAAGAATAAATCTATTGGAATCGGTTTAAAGATTCTTTATTTCTCAAAGAACACGCAATAGTTCACTTAAATGAGAAAAATAAAACTTAAAGTAAGTATTAAGTCAATTTTCAAATTTGAAATCTAATAAAAAAAATCTTAAATCAATTTCCTGTTTTTTATACAGCCACGTACCATCTGCTATAGTCTCCCATGCGTGAGATAAAACAATACGAGAACCTAGTAGATACTTGAGTACCACAAACAATAGTACCACCATCACCGCACCTGCGTACTCAAAAGCAGATCACATCACATCCTGTTCGATCCAGTTCAAACTGCTTCGGAAAGGTTCAATCCTATAAAAAAACGTGTGATCGTGACCAAGTGTCTAACGGGATGGGAGAACAGATGTATCCATTGTAACTTTATACATTGCTTGAAGATTGTGACATTTATGATTTTTGTTATTATACCTGGTCCACCCAAGAGTCTTCGCATTCGGGGTGATATCTAACCTCTTTATTCATAATGACAAAATACAGTACTTAGCAGTTAGCGGATGAACTGTTCAAAAGTTAATCCGCTAAGTAAGTAGTGCTTTTTGTCATTATTCTAAGCAGTACCAATCATATTAGTAAGCAAATAAAATATAAATAATTTGTCAGAACATACCTACGTATAAAAATAAATCTTATCCTAAAAGTCCGTTCATTTAAGTTTTATAAAACTAAAATAATCGGACTCCATAGCATGCTTAAATTATGGGAACTTTTACATACATTATACATCCTTCAAAAACCACTTATAAAATCAAATAAAAAAGTAAAAGCAATCAAACATCGATCGCATCATGAGAACGGAAGGCTCAGCACGTTCAAAATGGTAACCTGAGCCGGGCAGGCACCGGAAACGGATGTGGCCGTACAGCCTCCTTGCCGTATGGCGCGCCTTTTGTACCTTTTACTTTGAGATCATGGAAATAGGTTGCATGTGATGAACTGTCAAATATATTCTGTGCAAAAAGGTTACTATACTATCAGATTATCTAGTCTAGACGAAAAAAGGTTTGTTTTCACAAAACGGTGTGAACGTTTATTTTTTTTATTTGGAAGTTTTATGTTCTTATGTTATTCCTCCTCAGCATTTACTATCAAACTAGTAGAAAAAAAAGTGTCCATATTTTTACGGGCCAGTTTTGTGTCATTAATACATGACTGTATGAAAAACAAAAGTTTCGAAATGATATATAAATATACGTCGCAACACTACGTAAATTAGGGTTTTTTTTCTCCTACTAGAATCTATAGTTTTAATGATTCTGAGTAGGAATAGCGTAAAATTCGTAATTGTGAACAAAGTAAGGGTTGGTACACCATTTTATGAAAACACTCTTGGGACGAGTTTTGCTCCGACACAAAAAATAACCTAACAAGGTAAACGATTGGTGATCTTGTTCGTTCTTTACTTTACCTTAAAAAGATTGAAGTGAACAAAAAATTAAATCACTTTATTTTCCAGTACCTATTACGACAGGGCGCTATGGTACTCATTAGGAGAGACCTAGGTCCAGCTGTGGACTTAAATGGACTGATGATGATGATAGACTTTACAGGACTCTTGGACACAATTACGTAGGATTACTACGTAAAGAAAATAAAGACTGATATTTATTTAGTACTTAAACTTTTTACTATGACTTTTAAGGCGCTGTAAAATCCATTTAGGAGGCCTTTGCCAAGCGGCAAACAATCCGTTGTAGGCCTTTGAGAAGTGGCCAGTTATCAAGCATGGGGATTATGGGCAATAATCCCCAAATCACCAAATCATTAGGGGAGGCCTACGCCCAGCAGTGGACTGATATAGGCTGACGAGGAATAATCAAGTGTTTTTTTAAATTTTAAGTACAAAGTTTTCTAGTAAAAAGTAAGTTTTTGATTTAACTGTAACACTTTATTGAAATAATATAATAGAGACTCATTAGTACTTACTAATAATTACAATTGAAAAAATTTAGCAAGCTGCTGACTGTTGCAAACCATCTCCAGGTAGCTCAATACTGGGAGGGACTAAATAAGTTCCTTTCACCCGACGTAAACACTGCTTTTCATAACGAATACAGAAGTAAAATAAAAACGCAGGTTAAATATAGGTAAAGAAAAATCAGTGAATTTTATTTTCCATAAACTAGAAAGAAAGAAAGAAAGATCAATTTATTTGGCCAAAAGCAGGTAGTTACATATTAAACATAGAAAGAAGAAAAATATATTAGGTCCTTACATATGAAATTGGCGTTTTTCGTACTGGCCACTTTAATCACAAATTTCTCCTCTTTGGAAGCGGATCCATCGCAAACCACGTCCGAGTTAGCTGCAGGCTGCGGTGTTAGTGATAAAACTGTTTTAATTCACTTGAAGCAAATTGGGAAGATTAAAAAGCTTGAAAGGTGGGTACCTCACGAATTGACTGAAGCAAACCGGCAAACGCGCGTCGACTGCTGCGTTACATTACTAAACCGGCACAATAATGAAGGTATTTTAAACCGAATCATTACCTGTGATGAAAAATGGGTTCTTTACGATAATCGGAAGCGCTCAGCGCAATGGTTGGATCCTGGCCAGCCAGCCAAATCCTGCCCCAAGCGAAAATTAACCCCAAAAAAGTTACTTGTAAGCGTTTGGTGGACTAGTGCCGGTATTGTTCATTACAGTTTTCTCAAATCTGGCCAGACTATTACGGCTGATGTCTATTGTCAGCAATTGCAAACCATGATGGAAAAGCTAGCGGCTAAACAACCTAGGCTGGTCAATCGCTCCACGCCACTGCTGCTTCACGACAACGCTAGACCACACACTGCGCAACAGACGGCTACTAAATTAGAAGAGCTTCAATTGGAAAGTCTAAGACATCCTCCGTACTCCCCGGACCTTGCTCCAACAGATTACCATTTTTTTCGAAATTTGGATAACTTCTTGCAAGGGAAAAAATTCAACTCCGATGGGGCAGTCCAAATCGCCTTCAAAGATTTTATTGATTCCCGTCCGACTGGTTTTTTTAGTAAAGGGATCAATGAACTACCTATAAGATGGCAAAAGTGCATAGAAAATAATGGTTCATACTTTGATTAATTAAATATATTATATTAAAAAATATTCGACTTTTTGTTCCTCCCATACAAAACGCCAATTTCATATGTAAGGACCTAATAAAAAGAAGAAAAAAAATATAAGAATACAGCACAGATAATAATACAACAAGTTATGACTTATACAATTATTAAACTAACATAAGGTGAAGTTTTAAAAGAAAGGTTTTCTACTACTGCTTTAGACGCTTCTCTTATGAAATCAGGCCTTAAATCCATATCTGAATCAGATGAACTCATTTTAATACAAACAAAACTCGAGAGAAATGTGAAAAAGCAAATGAATGGGAAAAAACCGCAATCTTCCGTGTTGTAAGTGGACCTTGGCCCACCGCGCTAAGACGTCGTCAATATACGTACCTATACGATAAAAGTTCAAAACCCTCGGCGCGCGAGTTACACTCGCACTTGACGAATCTTGTTTTCTTTAGCATCAGCCATTATTTTTCACATTCAGCCATTATCAAGTTTAATAGAAATGTATGTATATGGTATAGACATTTATCAACCAACTCTTCCCGTGGGTGTCGTAAGAGGCGACTAAGGGACACACACCGGGGGGTGGGCAGCAGCGCCCTCTGCAAAACAACTCCACCGAACTGCGATCCCGTACCTGAATGCCCAGCGTTGGGGTTATGGGCTATGAAAAAACTACCCGTATGCCCAGCGTTGGGGTTATGGGCTATGAGAAATTCAATGATGGTACCCAACGTGTGTGTGTAAAAACTTTAGAAATTCTACGGCGGATAGGTATATAGCTGTTAGTTGAAAACAATTCTCCTTAGGGTTGAAAAGTATCTATTTCAATCTGAAGACCGCCTCAGGCCACTTCAGAACTACTTTCCGAATAAGACTAAGTAAAATTTAATTTCCAATAACCAAATTAGAACTAGTATTTCTAATATAAATGAATGAGCTATCACAGTCTGTGGTTTACGACTGAAGATTCAGAATTCATTAAGTAACTAGTATAATTGGTTTTTTTAATCGTGTTTTTAAATAAATTTAATAATAAGTAAATAAATTAAGTTTAAACTTAATAAATAAGTAAATAAATATATCAACGAAAATCGCGATATTATTTAGTGAAACAGCCTATACAAACGATCCAAAGGATCTCTCCAAAGTAAAGGAGCGCCACTATTCCTACCCATTGCAAAGTAATTATACCTACTTATTTTGTTTGATGGTAGCTAAGTTATCCACGGCAACATAAAAACCTATACAAAAACAAAAAGCGATTGGCTGATGACCAATCGCTTATTGTAACCAATACTAACAATATTTTCGCATTCCTTTCTTTCTTTGTCACTTCTTCCACTAGTGGACAAAAATTGAAGTGAAGAGAAATCAATAACAATTTTTTCTTATTTTAATAATTATCTGTTTGAAATTTGATTTGTCTAAGTGCTGATTTTGTATGCCTAAGTGGCCCGATTGCGAAGTTGACTATATGCGAAAGGGACCGATTGCTCATCTCCTACAGAAAATTATAGTGGACGGTTTGCTAAGTTGACCATATGCAAACAAATGTAAAGAAATAAAGTTATTGAATCTGAATCTTCTCTCCGTACAATCGTAATACAGCTTATAGTCAACGTAAAACAACCGACAATCTCTCATTTCATTATATCAGCTATAAATATTTGTATTCTAGCAACTACGCTTATATTATGAGAGAGCATAAATATATTTTTCACTTTTGATTCTCACTTTCGTCTACGGCTCGAGACACAGAAATAACGTCACGTGTATTCAAGAACTCTGAAAGTTCTAGTGCTAGTTCATTAGGAGTTCATTTGCAAGTATTTTTTTTATTCGACGACCACTCAGGCGCTTTGGGCAAAGGTCCGCCTGCGACGCAGGAGGTTGCGGGTTCGATTCCCGCCTCGGGACAAATATTTGTACGATCTGCAGATATTTGTTCAGGGGTTCTGGTCGTTTTCTATGTATAATAAAAATATCTATCTATTTAATAATATTGTATTGCGTATATCAGTCATCTAGTACCCATAAAACAAGCTCTGCTTAGCTTGGGGCTAGATGATGCTGTGTGGATTGTCCAGCATTATTTATTTATTTATTGTTTTCGGTAGTGGCAGCACTTTCATGAAACGTGCGTCATTGTAATAGCCTCTTCAGTTCCTCGCATTCATCACACCAATCATTAGGGTAGTCCAACCCTACCTGATTCATAGGGTTTCCCTATTCGCTTTGTATTTATAACTTATACCTAAAATGCTCTCCAAACTAAGACGACCCGGTGACTAGGTGAAAATTTACTTCCTCTGTGGCGCGGTGGGTTCGATTCCCGCCTCAGGACAAATGTATGTACGATCTGCAGATATTTGTTCAGGGTGTTCTGGTCGTTTTCTATGTTTACTAGAGTGGCGCGGTGAGCAAAGGTCCGCCTGCAAAGCAGGAGGTTGCGGGTTCGATTCCCGCCTCGGGACAAATGTATGTACGATCTGCAGATTTTGTTCAGGGTGTTATGGTCGTTTTCTATGTATGATAAAAAGTATCTATGTATTCGTATAATAAGTTATCTAGTACCCATAACAAGCTCCAAGTTCCGCTTAGATCGGGGTTAGATAATGCTGTGTGAATTGTCCAGCATTATTTATTTACTTATTTATTTATTTAGTATTATATTTATATACTATTTACTATTTATTTATATAGATCAGTTGAGCCTGTACATTGTTTGCAGCGGTCTGCAGTTGGCTCAATTGTAAATGCTAATTCTAATTTGTTTCAGTTTTTGATTGTTATTTCCTTTGTTCATAAGGATTTTACCAATTTTAAACGAAAGTTCCTTTTTTTATTTATTATCTTAGGGCTAGACCACAATTTTATCAATTTTGTATTAATAAAAAAAAAATAACAGAAGCAAATAAGAACTAGTATTTACAATTGTAGCAATTGAGCTTACTACAGACGGTTGCGAACAATCTACAGGT
This sequence comes from Eupithecia pulchellata, assembly GCA_963931895.1. Classification (NCBI taxonomy): domain Eukaryota; kingdom Metazoa; phylum Arthropoda; class Insecta; order Lepidoptera; family Geometridae; genus Eupithecia; species Eupithecia pulchellata. The sequence goes on along the minus strand of OZ007536.1, from coordinate 4,992,193 downwards.
AGATCAATAAGATTAGATGTAAAAAAAAATCGTTCCAATTTAGCAAAAATACCCGTTAAATAAGTACCTAACGTCTGTTTATAGTATTTGTAGGATCATTATAAGTATAGGTTTTCTAGTATTTATTGTAAGTATTCATTTATTTTTATTATTTTTGCCACCGTTTTTATTGTACCTTCATGTGCAGTCCATCCCAAGGTTGCCTGGAAAAGATCGCTCATAGTGATGAGGCCGCCCTTTATACTTCCTCTTCTTTGAGTATGTCTGTTTGTAATGTTTTCTTTCTTCGTGTGGTATATAAAGTAATTATATTCTATCTATCTATGTGATTTATTAAATACTTATCGATACGTCAAAATATGTATAGTGACACTAGCGGTCCGCCCTGCTTCGCACGGGTAGGTATTTAACAAATATTGAATTTTTCATGCCAACTTTTTGAAAATATTCTATAGCCTATGTTCAGTAGGGAAAATTTAGAATTCTAATGGTGAAATATTTTTTCAATACGGTCCAGTAGTTTCAGAGCCTATTAAATTCAAACAAGCAAATCTTTCCTCTTTATAATTATAAAGTATAGACTTAATATCGATACGTCAAAATATAGTGTCAAGAGTGTAAAATAATTTCAATGTAGTGGGGCAGCAACATGACGCATGGTCGCGCCCGGTCGCGCCCACTTTACCTAGAACTAGAGATCTGTGAAGTGACATATTTATCTATGTTTAATTAATTTATTCAGGCTAATTACCCTCTTAGCCTCATTAATAGATACTTATTATAAGGGTTTTTTTATTCTTATTGAATAACAAACACCGTTAGAACTCTTAAAGGTATAAAGGTAAAAGTTATAAAAAGGTAAGATCTAGATCCTATGGACTTACATAGGAAATATAATTCCACTACATACCCTCACGCGGCTATAACGCGTTGAAAACTAAACTAAAGCCAATATTCGACTCTTACACGCTATTTTTAATAGATACGAGGTCTTCGTTGATATAAATTTATTAACAAAGTAAATATTTAAACAATAAATCAATGCAAATCTGATAAATGTATAATCAATAAAGGCGATACGACGGATGACTTGAATACGTATTATGTCAGATTTACACATCATGAGAGAAGTGTACAGATTTTTTCCAATAATTATCATAATTTTCATTCGAAATTATCAAACTTGAACGTCAAAAACAGATGACGCCGTTCATTGATATTGAACGAATACAGTGGGTTTGTATTTTAGGGTAGAATATCTCTCTGCAAAAGCTCGTCTACGCGTAAGAATTCCTTTTTTGAATGTTTTGTAAAAAGTTTAGTCTTTATTCTTTTGTTATACTTGAGTGAAACAGTTGAATTGAATAAATTCGAAAATTAAAATACATCTGATTGCCGTTCCATTTATCTAGATCCGCGCCCCCTGCAGCGAGCATTGGAATTAAAACCGTAGTCGCGCTAATTAAGACTCTTTGTTACACTAACCACCGCGGCCCCGTTCATGTTTTCTTGTTCACCTACTTTGTTTTATGTTCTCCTGGTAAATCGGGTTCTTATGTTTTAAAGTTACCTACTTTTAATACGGGAACCGTATGATATACTTAAAAAAATATTCTACAGCCTATGTTTACCTTGCTGTTTCGACTATCGGTAGAAAAAAAATCGCAATTAAAGGGTTGGTCACGCGTACCAAAAATATGGGTTTTACCATTTTCAAGCTAAACGCAGCAAACTGCGATTCAATTGTCTTTTTGGAGTCTAAAATCCACTACCTTATGTCGATAGACTCAAAAATTACAATTGATTCAAAGTTTGATTTAACTAAGATTGTTTTTTCTTCTAATTTGCGTAAAATGTCTTAACTGATATCTTAATTAATTTTAAGTTCTTGAAAATAGTATAAACTACTTTAAAATAAACTACGTAAAAAACTTCGTCTTGTTTAGGAGGGTACTCTCATTAAAATTTCAACACAATCTTTAGAGGCTTTTATTTCACCCCTGATGAAATTCAACGCGGTTTCATAATAAGTAATTACTGTTTTGTAAAAACTCATAATGGTGCCTCTTATTTCAAAAGCCTTCACCAATTTGCCAGTCATCAAAAAGTTGTCAATAGCCCTTCCTTTTTCCCAAATAAGTAAGCAAAATTAAGCTCTATTCGATGGGTTTACGGTGTTTTCTCTATATTCGGTTGTAAAAAATGTAAAACCCTCTGTTTACAAAGTCGGTTAATTCTCGGGGGTGCTCTTCCGTCGTCACGTAGCCACAGCTACTGAATGCCTACTGATGTAATTTATTTCAAGAATAATTTCCTGTAGGTGATATCATATTCGCGCAATAAATCTATCAAAACCAAATACTTATTGAAATTGGTGCCAGGGTCATTCATCTTTGTTCAAAATTGTAATAGATCAGGGTTAGTTTTAAAGTGCTTTGCAAGCACGCACAACCCGAAGTGATCCTAGGCACCCAGTAGGTAGTCAAATATATATTTTCTTTAAGAACAGCAATAGAAAGCAACCAGTTGCGCAACAAAACGTAACAAAGACAAATATTTTTCACTCATCATGCGCCGAATAAACGCAAAACTTCAGCCTCAGTTCCTGAACGATAGCAAAACAAACAATAGCGCGAGTTCCCGAACGCAGCACACACACACCCAGCACATTCACAAGCCGTTTGAAAATGGAACGCGCGGACGTAACGCTGACACAACCATCGCAATGCACACAAGCAAACGCCCGGGGAAAATTCACGCACACAACCTCCTTGGTAACGACCAATTTATAAAGAGCTCGGGGGCATTAGGGGCCTTTGGTGTTGTAAAGGCAGTTAGCTCGCATTGCGGGTCTAGGTGTGGTAGTTGGTAGTGGGAGGTAGGTTTCCCGGTGCCTGGCGTAGTACTAGAGACACATTGATCCACAGCGTCTGGCAGCATCGATTGTGCAGTTTCCTGCAACCGGGCGGTTACTATAGCGACCGCCCGCCCCCGTACCTCGCCATCTAGGAACTTCAGCGGATACTAACCATGTACAGAACTTATGAGACAGACCTTTGTGTTATGTCTTCCTGGTAATTAAAATTATGAAACGTTATTGAAACAAGCGTTCGCGAAATATATTTTATGTTTTTCTTTGATAGAAATTTAGCTCTTAGAAATATAATTAATGTTATATTCAAAAAAATATTTACTAACAAAAAATAATTACAATGAAATTACCAAATTAGAATTAGTATTTGCAATTGAGCTAGCTGCAGAAAATATATTGTAGTAAGTATGTAAATCAGTCATCCACCCTACCCATAATACAAGCTCTTTTAACTACCTACTACTGTAACCTTGGCGCTAGATGACACTGTGTGGACTGTCCAGCATTACACGATCCTTCTGGTCTTCATTGAAAACCAGCGCTGGGTGGAGAAATAAAGTTTATTAAAACCTATTTAAGGTAAGTAAATAAAATTATTTTCTTTCTTTATTCTTTCATGTCATGTGGCATCTATGTCACGAACTGAATAAAATTCTCAGAATTTCTCGGTTTCAGCGAATAAGGTCTGCTCAATGCAGTGCCTTCAAGTTTCTTTCGAGAGCAAGCATCCGTGATGCCTAGTTTATTGCTTCCTATGAAGGCGGTTGAATTTTCAAGAACAGGTGGATCTTTTATGAACTTAAACGTTATCAAGAGGGGTGTAATATAAATAAAAATAATACGGACAATCCACACAGCATTATCTAGCCCCAAGCTAAGCAGAGCTTGTGTTATGTGTACTAGATAACTGATATACATAATAATATACGAGTACAATATAGATATTTTTTTTTACTATAGTACATAGAAAACGACCAGAACACCCTGAACAAATAATTGCAGATCGTATATATTATACATTAAATGCACAAAATTAAATCAAACTTTTTACCACACACTTAACATTATATTACTGCAACTTACACTACTCACTTAAAAATGCGCTTAGTGGAATTTAGATAATTACAGAGCATGATAGATATCTAGCTAGTGGATTCTTAGGTAAGAAAACTTAGTCGATGCACTGTGAACCCCGAAATAAGCTTAAAACATGAAATTAAACGAAACAATAAAATAATTATTACACACAAAACTCAAAATTAGATCAAAATAAAATGGAGATGTTTTTTGCGTCTTACAACACATCATCCGGCCATGGCCGTGTGGTGCCGGCATAGAATTTCACCACCCCAACTCTTCCCGTGGGTGTCGTAAGAGGCGACTAAGGGAAACACACCGGGGGGCGGGCAGCAGCGCCCTCTGCAGAACAACTCCACCGAACTGCGATCCCCAACCCGCATGCCCAGCGTGGGGATTATGGGCAATAACCCCCAAATGATAATGCCATCTGTGGCGCTCATAAGGGGAGGCCTATCATCACCAGCCTATAATAGTCCACTGCTGGAGTGGACTATTATAGGCTGGTGATGATGATGATGACAACACATCAACGTTTCTAAATGTAACGACAGATTTAGTCTTTAGGTAAAAAATGTACTTGATGTGTGAAAAAGACTCATTTAAAGCCCTCGCTAGTGAGGTTCACTCGCTTTAGTCTTAAAGTAATTAATGTGTAAAAAGACACATTTTAATCCCTCGAGGTTCGGCCTTGCTAGATCAGACTTGCATTGTCTGCGTGTGATGAGACGCCCTGCTGGGCAGATTCACCGGCAGTTTTATTCTACAGGGTATGTCTGGGCAACATCTGTATATAATGTCTATAGGAATCTGTGTAGGGTGCGGAGTGTGCCCCCCACAATCCTATGTGTTGTTGGTAGAGTTTATAGAGACGGTTGTAAGTTTCACGGTTTAATAAAAGTAGTTTGGTTTACTGTCGCGAGGTTACACCGTGACGTGTTTGCGACTGGCCGTAAATACGTCACCATGTAAACCGCTGACCCGCGGAAACATGCAGCGCTGTATCGTACGCAGACCGTACAATCTGTGTATTCGACTACCTCTGTGGCGCGGTAAATAAAACTTAAATTAGTTCGCAAACAAATAATAATAAATTATTTATTTCAGGCAATAAAGGAACAGATATGGATGATAAAAAAACTTATTCTAGGGCCCATATCAACAAATACATTACAGACCAACATATATAAATATTTCATCATCATCATTCATCATCATGTAGGCTTACAGTAGTCCACTGCTGGACAAAGGCCTCCCCTAATGAGCGCCATAGCGCCCTGTCTTCAGCTTGTCGCATCCAGCATCTGCCAGCAGTCTTTCGCAGATCCTCATCCCACCTGGCCGGAGGGCGTCCTACACTACGTTTACCAAGTAGCGGTCTCCACTCAAAAACACGTGTTCGTGTTCTATTTAAATAAAAGAAGTCTTAATAGCTAAATGGTACACAATAGGAACGGCAACTTAGTCTCAGCGCCTGATGACGCACTCAGGCTATATTCACCAGGAGCTTCATAGGTAGTATATATATGTATGTAGGAATAATACATATTGTTTATGGAGGAATTATAAGTATATAAGTATGTATATGTAGGAATTTTGGCAATTGAATGATGTATTTAAATGTAAAGCTTTGATAAATTATTTGAATTTTGTAAATTATACAAGCTATAATGCACACAGATTTTCAATCCAAGATCCTATCCATCGAAGGTTGTCTGGTGGAGATTGGCACTGTTGAGATATAGGAGCGCCAATTGTCAGTTCTTGTAATTTTTATTTTGTTTAAACCATTAGAATCCAAAAAAAATCCCGATGAACATAGAATATATTCAATAAAGTAAGGGATCCGCATGAAAAATTCAGTTTTTGTTAAATATCCGTACGAAGCCGGGGTGGACCATTATATCTATATAGGTCTTATACTGTTCTTTCTATAATATTTCCTTTGAAGCTATATAAGAGCAATTAGGTATAAGATATCCAATGATTGTCCCTCTTAAGTTTTCATTGGCATTCATCAAAACTCTTTGTTTCTTAACTCTTTTCAGCACTTCCTTACAGTGACCTTCTCCGTTCAGCTACTCTTTTCCATAAATTGGGTTTCCTAAAATAACTATTAACACGTGGCCATCACTGCATGTAATTTCACCCCTCTTTAATGCTGTAATCCTGGTACAGCGCCGAGAATCCGCCCAGCAGGAGATTGTCTGTGCTCCTGGTGATTGGGCATGGAGTGGGATAGACTGGACTCGTGATTTACGGTATGTAAATTAGGGTTCCGCCAAATATGGGATATCTCTTTTGGTGATGGAGCGGTTAAAATTTTATGAATATTTATGAGAATTAGGCCGTAGCCTCTTATCCCAGTCCTCTTCTAAATGCATAGATATTTTATGACAGTTTGTAAATTTTTCACTCACAATTTGACAGTGGAAAACCCTCTGGAGATTAACGTACCCAAGCGTGACCTTATGATAACAGTGGCTCACGCTGAATCTGATTGCACTCTCGGTACACAGCGGAAGCCGATTTTGGCAGCTTATAAGGGAAATAACCATACCTATGATATTCCGAAAAAATCTCTAGAAAGGTAAATTCTTCAGTCCACATCCGAAAATATATTGCGAGGCGAGATTAGGGCCCAGTCTCAGCTCGTAGCAGTCAAGTGTAGCTAGCCCTTAAAACCCACTAAACAAAAGACGATTGCAGCTTTCATTAATTTATACGCAGAGTATGTCTTATGGAAATCAAAATTGTTGAGATACTGTTTGATAATACATTCAGAATGTTCTCAATTCAAACAACGCAGCACTCGTCGAATTATTAAAAATGATTCGGGAGCGAGGCTAGGGGCTAATGAAAATGGTTTCGCCCTGCCGCCTGTAGCGGCAACGCGCAGACACAAAACAACGCGGAATTTCCGCCTGCAACGGATAGGGTACGCTCCAGATTGCTCCATTTCAAAATCAAAATCAAAGTGCTTTATTTCCTTTAGACCTAACAGGACTCTAAGACGTCAGAAAACACAAATTACACATAAGTAATACTGGGATATAAAATGATCACTTTGATTAATTGTTCAATTCAATCTTTTGAAGTCAAGGAGCAAACAAGAAACCTTTACCTTGTTAGATTGCTAGTTTAAGTTGGAGCAAAACTCGTACTAACTTTTTCATCATCTAGATATTCTGATATTTTTGTAGTAAGCCTTTTTGCTACGAACATTTTTGACAATCCGTTTGAATTTATTTATAGATAATTTTTGTAACTCCAAGTGAGTTTTGTTGTAGAAGCGTAATCATTTATTAATTTCTGCTCAGATCAAAGCTTTGAACATGAAGAAAATTACAACTAATAGATACAAATAATAGCAATTATGGAGTATGAAATAGTTGAACTAACTGCAGACTGTTAGATATTCCTATCAAAAATTTTGGATAGAAGCAGTTGCCTGTGGCCGTGGCCGGTGAATGAAAATAATAGAAAAGAAAGATGATTCATATTATTAATAAATGTATTTCTTTTCTATTTTATTTATTAAACAATACATACAAGTACAAAAAAAACAAAACTCACTTATAGATTAGGTACATACATGCGTTGTTACAAAAACAGTATTATATTATTATTAATTAATTGAAGTGGTAAATAACACCCCTTATGGTCACCTCATCAAAAATGAAACCAGCCAAAAGTTAGGGCATAGGCCTCCCTCAAAATCATCTTGTTCGTAACATAAGATGGAATAAATAAACATCATCATCATAATCACCATATATCTGAGAAACTTCAATAATGTGAGTACAGCATTCGTCTACTTTTAGACATAGAAATAAAGTAGGATAGACGAATATCTTCCCCTGGATTACTGAGATACTCGGTTATCCTAATCAGGAAATTATATATACCCAGTCCCAATAACACCTTAAAATAACGTCTTAAAACACAGAGCCAACTGGATCAACCCAGGATCTGGCCAGTCAAATCAGGCTGCCTGGACCTTTGTAATTAGTTTTTCCAAGTTTCCCCTCCGGAAAGTATCTACCTACCTACTGTGAGGAATTAATTTGACTAATGTAGGGGACGATGGGGTCTTTCTTTGTTAGGTTGATACATTTGCTTTATGAGTAGCATACTGATTTAGTGGCCATATAAGGGTGAAATACTTTTTGGGTATTTCTTTTGTTGTGACTGAATAATCATTAACACTGGAACACATATTTTCAAATAGGTATATACTTTTTTGGGTCTCTGTTCATCAGGCATAATGTAGGACTATAATTGTTAAAGATTTTTCAAATCAATCTAGTTGTTTCGGAGTCTATTCAATCCAAACAAACAATGAAAGCTTACCTCTTTATAATATAAGTATAGATAGATAATAAATAATTCGCTTCAAGCATCCACAAGATACGAATGCAAACAAGCAAGCTCTTTGTTCTCAACCACGTGTAAACCTTTCACGTACGGAACCCAAAATTCAATTTCCACTTCAGACACCTGCCTCGGCTCGCTCGGTTTGCTTTTCAATTTTTAATCTCTTCAAGCTCATGTGTTCCTGGTACCTGCATGGTCATACCTGCAGACGTGTCGAGGCAATTTGGACCATTTCCATGTAAAACATCGATATTCAAATGATATCTCAATTAAATGGCATTAGATTTAGAGTTTCCAAGTTAGATATTTTGTCCCAGGCAAGAGCTTTGGAAGGTACAGCTATAGCTTCAACTCCCTTCCCTGTGTTGCAATATTCACCGCATATCCAATGGCCGCCGCGCGCCTGGCGCCGTGTATCTGTGTGCGTTATTACCAGGAAAACAGAAATAATATTTATAGTTAGGTACGTTAAGAGGATTGTACTAGCTAGAAAATTAGGTTCATGTTAAGAGGATTGCAGGAAATGGGCAGGGGCAATAAGTAAGTAGGTACTTAGTGCTTTTAAGAAACTATGCAAAACAATAAAGAATAGAACGAGCTGCAAAAGGACAGGAAAGAAAACAATTGAAACGTTACTCCTGGTAGGAACAGTTTCTCTAGGTATTTCTTCTGGATTGTAGTTGATTGAACAAAGGAAACCTTACAAGAAGAAAGCCTGAAGATGATCCTAATAAGTTTGTGCCGTTGAAGATTTGGGCGACGACAACGCCAAAACTTGAATTAAAGCTCTGAATTTTTAAGTAACTGCAGGAAGGCTTTGCTTACCACTAGGATGACAACAGCTAATAAAAGAAAAATGTTCTGAAACTCGAAACGCTACAACGCAACTGCGGGCAGAAGAAAATATATATCAGAATTATAATTTAATGTCAAAAATTTTCCTACTTTTTGGCGAGAACGCCGTTTATAAACTACATAAAGAAAATCATGTATAAAAATATCTTCAGAAATAAGTAGTTATTTCGGTAAATCCTGTAATAGACTACCTACCTAACAAGAAGCCTACCAAGGGTCCATCTATCGAAAAACAAATCATAAACCCATAACGACTCGCGAGCGATGCAGTGTGATGTCACCAAAGCCCGGGCATTTACAATAAACTGCCAAAGCCTCCAAAACCATAATTTAAACCTTAGCACTTTCGTAATAAAGCTCCTGAAATCAGAACTTCCGCGACGAAGGTACAGGTACATCAGCAGACTGAGACAGATCGAAACTGCACGCCAGACACTAAACACAGCTTTATGTACAGACTTGTTTGACATTTTAGAACTTTGTCGCTGCAAACCAATTCGCTATTCGTTTGAGTTATGCGAAAAATGTCTGAAAATGCTATTGCGACAGAGTTCTATCAAGTTTAAATGTATTAACTCGATTCTGTAGATGTCGGAAGGGGAGATTAGAGATCGCACCGTGATGAGTTTTCAATTAGGGACACTTTTAATTCATGCTCTCCTCGTTGTTTGTTTTGACGAAAAAGGCTTTCATTGAATTGTTCTGTAGTTCTTCTTAATTTAGATTGGACTTTTAGTGTTTGTTTAATCTGCAGATGAATCACATCTCTCGTTTCCGTATAGGCCTTACAAGTCATCTGCGTAAGTGCCGAAGAACGAACAACACATGAACCATCCTTGGTGGATGTAAAGGCCATTGATGATCATGATGATAATTGTCTAGGTAAGAAAGCTTTTACGTAAAATTTATCGATATCTGTTAAGAAAAGTTTTTTATTTTTGATTCTAAATTAAAAAATTAAGGCCTTTGTGGCGCGGTTGGCGAAGATTCGCCAGCAGGAGGTTGTGAACTCGATTACCGCCTCGGGACAAATGCTTTTCGATAAGCAGATATTTTTTCCGAGTGTTCTGGTTGTTTTCTATGTATAAATGAAATATCTCTCTATCTATAATGGGCTATTATTGTTATTTATTAATATTATTTATTAATAATAATAATATGCATTATTTTTTATTTAGGTTAAGTATTTTTTATTATATATTATTTAGGTTAAGTATATACCTCTAGTAAGTAATAACGAAGAATTTTTTAGTTTTTCTGGATAAGTGACTTTTGCTTGTTTGAATTATTTAGACAATAATAAATATATACAAAGACTATGTGCGCTAAGTTGTTTCGTTAATGATTGTTAATATGGCCGCCCATTGTACTTGTCTAGTGCAATGTCTTTTGTTATGTTCTATTTCTTGTGTACATAAGCATTTTTGTTTTATATTGTATATGCATGGGTGGTGCGCGATCAGATTGGGATAGCACCCTGTCAAAGTTCTATTTTGAGCGCTCGCGGATACTACAAGTGCCTACCTTCTATACCCACCGACTATAGCAGTACATTTTTTCTGGTCTTACTCGACCAAAACAGTGTTGAGTTAGGAAAAAGAACAATGCATCTCTAATTCAGCAAGGCTGAGCGCGTGCTGAATGCTTCATGCGGTGGGTTACTTAACCTAATTTATGGTGGTGCTCTTAAAGGCTTTATATAGGCGCCAAGATAATATTGGTTGGTATTTCCAAAGATCATAAAATCTAAAACTATTTAATACAAAAGATAAGAAACTTTCGCTAGCAACTGAAACTTACCTCGCGTTTTATAACTATCAATAATACAATTCTTAATCGCGTTTTATATTTTATTTCAAATGTAATAGTAATATTGTAATATATGAGGTGGGAATCGAACCCGCAACCTCCTGCGTCGCAGGCGGACCTTCGCCCACCGCACCACAGAGATCATCCTTCATTCCAGCTTGACCATCAAGAGCTTCAATGCTGAGAGCGTTGCTAGGGCGTGGACCTACGTAAGCCTAAGCCGCACTTTCGGCCATGCTTGCGAACGTCTTCTTCGATATCTAAAAAAGTCAGTAGTGTTATTATATTATTTACCTAGGTGTCCGTAATAGAGAATGACATTAAGTGTTCATGAAGCAAAAGGATGGAGAGACGGATTTCCTGTTGCCATGATATATAAAAGGATTATGGCAGATTAAAATAAAATAAGTACCTACCAAAATTATCTCAATATTTATTTAATCAGAAAACAAATATAATCTATTTAAACCGGCATGGAGTAGGTATTTAAGGAAGCATTCCCGACACCCTCTTTGTAAATAAGAAGAAAAAGGGTGTCGCGGCGTAATAACCCAGGTCAAAACATTTTTTAAAACAATTACGTGACGTACCTTAGTGTGCGTGGGTTCAAACAAACCAAACACAGACTGTTCGCATGCGGCTAAAATATCGAACGCTCGGCTTTCTTCCACACTGATATTTCGGTGCATACCTCTACCACAACTCCAACCACCCACAACTATCGCTGCTTCCTACACAACCATTGCCGCTTTGAGTCTCCACCGTCTACAAGCTTTAAAACAAAAGCAGCGATGTACAGCGCTTGCGTGAATGTGGTGGGTGAGTGGTGGGTAATTGAAGATTGTGTAGTGAAGGTTCTTGTCTCGCCTCTAGACCTACCCCAACGCAAGGCGCATTCACCCCGCTGCATGGTGCATTGTCACGATAGGGTTTGCCAAGAAACAAGTTTTATCGAAATATTTAATAGTCATCCATTGCTTTTATGGTATAGAAATCTGATGAAAACACGGTTTTATACTGGTTTTATAAAAGGTATTTGTTTGCCAAGTTATTAAAAAGTTATCAACCTCAGAACATTAGAGTGAGGAGATTTTATTGGTCCTGCTAAATTAAATCCTTTACAAGATTATAATTTTTAGCAGACAATTTGTGTTATTAACATATTATCCATCATAACTCAACGCATGTAAGTACTTCTAATAAGTTAGTTAAAGTATAAAGATGTATATATAGCTATCGTGCGAACCAAACTTTCAAATCAGATATTATGAATTGATTGAACGCGTTGAAGTCTTTTGAATAGAAATAATCTAAATTTATGCTGATTTCAGTACGTATTGTATTTTGTCTGAAACTATAGAAATAACTACGACTGGACAGAAATAACTACTAATGGAACATACTCACTAAAACTTTATCAATTAAAGATTACTAGACCTGGTTTATTAATAACATTCGACATAAAAGGTAAGTGGGTACAATAGGAGCTCTGTGAAATGTAATATCGCAGAGGTACGGTTGTCATGGTGACCGCCGGATGCGACGCCATTGCCGCTGCAGCCCAGATTGTACTGTGACCAGAATTTACGTGTATCTGCGGATACATGATAATTTTATGACGTCAATCACTTCAAACAAATACGTTTATGCTTCTTAAAGGAATAACACAATACTTCTAGTAATTAGAATACTACTTCTATTTATAGTATCTACCTACAATGACATGACACTATGGCCTGGCCATCGTTGATTTTGGCAGCGACGGAAGAACAAAGTGAATTTTTCAATGAGGTTTATAAATAAAATTTATATTGGACACTTCTTTTAATATGAATACGTACGAGGTGAGCGAGTTCACTCAAGCAGAAAATATTTATGAATAATATTCTAAAATGTTATATCCCAGTTAAAATGGTAGCCATAGCAACATTTTTGACGCCATTGCTGCATCCATGGGCAGTACAGTGTCCAGGCTGTTCGAAAATGGAAAAATCCCCAGTTTTTCGTAAGAATTATTTCTTATTCTGGTTTTTCATTTGTTTTCAAACACCATCCGAGAATACTTTTAATATAAGACCTACGACTGCTTCGAGTCAAAAAATTAAGAAGACTACGAATATCCTCTAAATTTAAAGGCTTCTGGGCTGTTGTTTAACGTCGAATGAAATGGACGCGTTATGAGTGAGAAAGCGCATCTAATCAATCATCAAATATAAGGTTGTGGCTTTGTGTGTTGGTAGTGAAGCCTTCATGAACTCGAAACTATATTGTCATTCTTAGATATATTTTCGTACTTTCCAATTCATTTTTAATAAACGATTATTTTCTCAAATATTTTTAGATTTTTAATGTTAAATATAATGACGATGATCGCAACGCAACATATTTTGGAAAAAGGTGTTTTATATGTTAAAATATCTTGTATACTTAACTTGATTTGGTGGTGAAAATTTTGTAAATCGACGATATAGTTTTACAGTTTTATAATGAACCGGGAAGTGTCTTTATATGGGAGCTTCTTAAGATCAATTAACAATGATGATAACAATAATCAATCACAAATACAGATACTTTATTGTATTTTGGTAAGTATTTAAAAGGGCTATTCCGGAAAAAAATTAACTCGTGGCTACTCTACCAACTTCGTTGCGCTGCTTCCCAGTATTCGCTTTTTGTTAACTATGGGCAGATTTGATATTATGTTATTTAGATAAATTCTCTGCATAGTTTAGTTTCCAGGTATTTACCTGTCAACCACAACCTAGGTACATAAAATGGACTGAAATGGAAATTGTTACAATGTATAAAAAGTATGAAAATCATGAAAGCAACATTATCGTGTTTTTTTATAACAATAATTGTTGTTATTATAAGGAGCTTTAAAATCATTTTCATTGGAATATCCCAAGAGATAAGATATGTGATAAAATAGGTCCGCCCTGCACTCACGAGTATTTATTAAAATAATCACACACACATGGTTACATTTTTTAAGTTTTCGGTAGATCCCAAACATTTTTGAAAATATTCTTGCCTATATGTTCATTAGGAATACTGTAGAAGATTTTTTCCAATCGATCCTTAATAGTTTCGGAGCCTTTTCAATCCAAACAAAATTTTTATCTGTCCTCTTTATAACATAGGTATAGATTTACTCGTATAATTTCGGCAGGTATGGCGAAACGGTCACAAATGCATATTTTTCAATCCAAACAACAAGATTTCTGATGCCAAAATTAAGTTAAACAGTACAATTGAAACGTAAACTTCTTTATTTAAATCCCGGGGACCTGATTTTACTTGCAAAAGAAAAACCATTATGGTACCAGATAGTTTCATGGAGATAGTAGTTTTATGCAAAGTGTTTGGTTTGTGCGTTTCGTAACGAGAATCTATATTTGTCTGCGCTTGATGACGCATTGGGGGTATTTGGAGGATATTGCAGTATAAACGTACGGGATTAATCAAATAACAAATGACTCCTCCATTTTCATATATTTTTCAATGTGATCAACGAAACTATATGACAGACTAGCTTAGCACGCGGCTTCGTACCCATTTTTCAAGACTTCATGTTCAAGGCTTAAAACTAAGTGTTAATTATTAATATTAGTTTGTTAACGTATTTAATTTCAGACCGATCCGATTATTAGTTTTGACGTGAAGAGGTAGGTAAGAACCTAAGGTTGCTTGGAAGAGATCGCTCATAGCGAAACAGCCGCCCTACATTCTTCCTTTACTTCAAGCATGCGTGTCTGTAATTTTATCTGTCTTTGGGTGGTGGCTCTATTCTATCTATAAGATCCATGCAAAAATCAATAATGTTTTATTATTTTTCTTAAACATGAAGTGTGATGTGAGATAGCTATTAATAATCCCAAAACCTACAAGAAATATTTCTGCTCAAGGAAGACATTTCACATATCAATTTTCATTTCGTTTATCAAACTTCCCGTTTTCGCATACAAAAATGATAATGCCATCATACTAATTCGTCTATGGAAAGCAATATATCCCAGCAAAGGGTCTCCTAACATGCAATAAAGTAAAAATATATATATCTAGATATGTAGCTCTGTCTGGTTTCACCCCAGTCAGAGGGTTCTGGAATGATTTCTATTAAAATAGGGAGTTGGCAGTAATTGTTTGCGCTTGAATGCGTTGCATATGGTTTGGTTATGGACTGTTAAATATTCCTCGCACATTCTGCTAGCCTGGTAATTTACAAACGTAATACAGTCTATTGGATCATAATGATAATTTTCAACCTAAATTATTAACTATTTTCATATTATATTTCTCATTCGTTTTGCTGGAATTTCATTTCTATACTAATATTATAAAGAGGAAAGGTTTGATTGTTTGTTTGTTTGAATTGAATAGGCTCCGAAACTAATGGACCGATTTGAAAAATTCTTTCACCATTAGAATCTTAAATTTTGCGTGATGAACATAGGCTATAGAATATTTACTAAACAAAGCTTCATATGAAAAATTATTTTTTTGTTAAATAACCGTGCGAAGCCGGAGCGGGTTGCTAGTAGAATATAATTCCTGCTTGTGGAGTAAAATATTTTTTGTGCGCTTTCGATTAATGCAACCTCACCCTTTTCTATGGTGGGTACAGACTAAGCCAACGAGAGCGAGCGAAGACTAACAATCGAACGCGAACGAACCAGTAGTGTGGACGTTATGGCGAAAACAAGCGAGCCCGAGCGTGGGCCTTTGTTGAACCACTGAATTATGGAATTTTGCAAGCATAAAATTGGTCTACTATAAGGCTACCGTTACTTTTCCCCCCTAAAACCCCTTTAAAACCGCGGTTAGGATGATCCCCAGTTTAATGTACCTATGTATATGTACGAGACAACCAACATAACCACTAAACTTATTGGACTTGAATCACAGCTTGAATTTTGCATGCAGTTGATCCACTAAGATAGCCTAGGTTACTTTTCCCCCAAAAACCCGTTGAAAACCGCGGTTAGAACCCAGTATAATCTACCTACTTAGTGAATAAGGACCTAACTCAGATCAGTATGCAGCCGGAGCTTCCCTAAGGATCATTAAAATCACTTTGCGCTCGTTAGTGGCTTGAGATGGAAGTTTTCTTTTATCCCAAACTGTCTTGAAAGTTTGCGGTTGGTAGAATTATTTCCGTATCAGAATAGAGGTAGGTACGTTATTTGAAGAAAGAAAAGAAAGAAATAAATACAAATAAAATATAGTAAAATACAAAAAATCAAATAAAGATTCTAAAATTATTTGGTTCCGTGTACGTACATATGAAGATTTATTAATGTATCGGTAAGAAGTAAGTTTTCAAAAGCTTGTTCATTACTCTTACTCAAAAAGTAGGTTGAAGTTGCCTGAGGAGCGGATTGAAAGTGATACATTTCAACCCTAGGGTGAATCGTTATCAACTGACAGCTATCACATTTCCATTGAACCATGATAATGGCAGAATGTGAAAAATAATGGCAACGGTCAACGGAACAATTCTATCTTCATTTATTTTCTCGTGTTGTAGAGTTTTGCTTGAGTTTAACAATAAATTCATCTGATTCAGATATGCATTAACGCCTGATTTCATAAGAGAAGAGGCTAAAGCAGTAGTTGAAACATAATGATTAGTAATTAACGGGTATTTATCGCGTTTTAACAGGTTTGCATTCAGTCGTGGTCAGGTCACGAGAAGATGTCGCGATAAATACCCGTTAATTACTAATCATTATGTTTCCACTACTGCTTTAGCCTCTTCTCTTATGAAATCAGGCGTTAATCCATATCTGAATCAGATGAATTTATTTGTTCAGATCGCGTAAGTTTAAAAACATTAAGTAGGTAGTGGAAAACCTTTTACTTCCTTGTATTCGTAATGAAAAGCACAATAGGGTGTGCTCTGTGCTTTTCCCTCGAACTATTGGTGAACTCTCAGCCTCGGGACTAAATAAGTTACTTCCAACCCTAGTGTAACAATGTACTGATTGATGTTTAAAAAAAATCTTAGTTTCAAAAATAATGTTTTGAAAAATTCAATTAGGTTCTATCGATACGTCATCTATGTACATATAAGCTCTATGGACCTTCTTTTCTATGACATAAGAGATTCCTTTCCCAAACCGTGTCCGTCACAACTTGTTCTAAACGAAAGCGATTCCTAAACGTGCTTTAGTGTGGAAACGATATATTGTATTCCCTAAGCCACAATAATAGTAGCGTTAATTAGACACCCAACTAACACTTAGGCGCTAAGACAAGAGCTATATTAGATGTATAAGAGCGCTAACCAGATCTTACAGTTATTAATAAGTGTTACTATTTGGAGTTAGAGCGCACTATAACTCCTCTATACCCCCGAATTGGGCACACTTTTATATCGCCTTGGGTTATTTAATGGCTGTACAACAGAGTTACAGATTTGGTTTAGAGGTATAATAGAGCTATTAGAGAGCTATAATAGCGAAAACTGAAACTACAAGAGATAAAAACGCGATAAATAAGCGGAAGTTAAGTCCTTTAGTGGTACAATAGATTAATATAGCGTTTATTAACTCTTTGGGTGCTTTGAGGGCTGCAAATAGGTGACTACTAACTCTTTAAGGGGAACAACAGAACTACAACGTCACTCACTATGTCTTTAGGTGGAATGAGGGTGGCAAATGGGTGATTATTAACGCTCTGAGCTCCAAAAGGTATCTATAAGAGCTATAAGGTTCTTAAATTTTAACATCACGATATTCTTTTTTTTTATCAACAGAATAATTACTTCTAGTTTTGTGTGCGTAAAATGTTTAGATATTTATTAATCCAAAAGGGCGCCTCGTTTGTGAAACTGAAATGAAATCGTTTAGTTCCAACTTATTGACTACAGGAGAGATTGATTTTTCACTGCGAACGTAAGTACATTGTGATTAAGTATATGTATTATTAACAAATTATTCAAGCGCCCGATGACTAATGTCTCTTTACTGAAAATAAACAATGTATTAGATATGGAGTAACATAAAAGTTTTCGAAGAATCGAATAAAACATTGTTTATTCCAGTTTAAAGTATCGTGCTAGTCGTAATTAATACACATAATGAAGCATAAGTAAAATACTTTATATAAATCATAGTTGCTTCTGTTTTTATAACCTTAGTCAGATCAATTCGCAACCTTTAAATGGTGGGCAAACAAATTTAGGGATCCGTAGTACTGTCTGTCCGTAGCTTTTTGAGTGACATTCATTACACTTCTATTTTACAGTAACGCGAAAGTAACGCATACTGCTACTTTAAAACCACTCAAAAATAAGAAAAAGGTCCTTTATATTATGTTTATGTTTAAAATTTATCAATTATTTAGAAATCAGATATAGATTTCTGTGTTAGGCTTATAAGTACTTATGATAGGATGCCGGCATAGGAGATTCAATTTTATGTAGGTATATATTTTATTCACTGTATCTTTTCTCTCTCCTCTCATTCATCTCCTTCATCCTCCTTCATCTCCTCTTTTCAGTGACGTCATGAAATAACTTGTATTTTAATTTCAGAATGCCGTACACAACAATTGTACAAACTATAGAAAAAGGAAAATATGTGCTGTGTACTGCATGCTCCATCGGATCCATGGAAACATAATAATAGTACTAAAATGGCCTAAATGCAATGCGTTAAAACTTGTAAAATCTACAAACACCTTACTACAACTTGATGGGCGACGAATAAAGTGTCAAGTAAAAATAAGAAATATTTCAACTTATGCAGAAGCTGAACGCGAATTAGATTTTTTGTTATAACGATATGAAAACGTGTAAAACTTGACAAAAAAAAAAACAAAGAGAAAGATGATGTTGATAAAGGACTTGATAAGTCGGAAGGCGGCCTCTGCAAAAGAGACCTACTAGTACAAGCTGTAGGTCTGGTTGTGAATGATATGATACAAATTAATAACCTCTTGATCTTGACTATATTTTTATTGATTTATTACTATAAATCTTGATGATAAGCTGAATTTCATGAATCTTTATCAGATAATTTTTTTGCTTTATAGTTTTTAAATGACAAATATAAGGATTCAGTGTGATAAATAAATATATTTGAATATGATTCATTTAAAGAAAAACTAAGTTAATTTACTTTGTATAAAAGAATAAAAGAAATGTGATTGAAATATTGTGTTTAATTTGATTTATTATTCAGAAAATTATGTACGGGACCCAGATTGACATTTTCGCAGAAAACTCCCGCTTGACTACTTCTAGTACCTACTATCACTTCGCCATTGCTCTGATATCAACAAGTGAACAAATAAGGGTTACAGAAGAGGTATTGAGATCTATTACTCTACCTAAACCTATACAGAAGTGACATTAGGCACTAGAAGTTCTATGATAGCGAAAAATGTTCCCACTGTTACAACTTTAAGTAATATAAGAGAGTATTGTACCTCTTTAGGTATTTGGTGCTATAATAACCATTGTATAAGTAATTATTGCTTTTGTACAACTTTTAGTTCTTGGCAAGAGTTCGTTAGCGCTTGCATAGCACTTTGGGGGGTTGTAGTCAGTGCTTACTTCTTATTTAGATTCTATGGTTGTAAGATTCACTTACAGCTATAAAACAAGATGCTTAGCCTGTATTATAGCGTTACAAATTGCTGCTGTATGTCTTTAACCTTTAAACTCATCTTGTTATTACCCTTAAAACTATGCTGTATAGCTCACAGTGGAATATTTTGTTAGACTACACTCTTATGTTGCCAAAAGTTGTTATTGCTGCTGCTATAGCACCTTTATATCACGTTAAGGTCTAAAATAAGCTCTAATTGACGCCAAATTGTTTGTTGGGCAGTTCAATTCGTACCATAATCGCACCGTGTGGCGGTTGGAAACGACATTGCATTTTATTTATTTATTTTTCATGGATTCAGTACATTATTAGTCTTGGAACTAATTTATACACTTATTATTACTTTCAGGTTTGTGAGCTCATCGAAGGTAGAATGTTCTGGTCCACAATCTAGTGACAAAGAGGGAATTCCGCTGTGGTGCCGTTTCGATACATTTTAGAAACTGGAAACACTAAAAACTATCACAATAAACTAAGTACCGAAATGATTTTTTTTTAACTAAAACTGCCTCTGCTATAAAAATCAACAGATCCAGAAAACTCCAAATTTCCCTCGAAATTTCAAAAAGGATAAATTGAACGGAAAATTCTAAAAAGCATCCCACAAAACTGAAAATTGCCCTGCAGAATGCCGCATCGCTGGCTCACTAATAAATTAAAGTGCACTCCTCCTAACCTATGCTTGCCTAGTACATCGCCTGCGACTGTGTTATGTACGGTGCGAACACAGAAAGCCTTGTACGTGTGTGTGTGATCGGCGGTTGTTATGGCAACGGGAGTGTAATGTATTTTCGCGCCTAATCTGTTCAGCCTAGCCAAACATTTTTATCATTATATTTCTACAAAGCATAGTTTTATTTTCTTTCCCTAAAAGCTTACCGCTTCAAAACTAAGCATAATACTTAACAAAAAGCGGAATTAGAAGGTTGCCGTTGAGACAATTTAGCTTATAATATAGCCAACACTGGTCATAGACCTGCCCACAAAAGAATTCGCAAATCATTTTTAACATTTTCATATATCTTAATGCACCATCCTTATATCTGAGCCACTAAAGTTTAGAATACTACAGCTGGTGTGAAGTAAAACTTTGCAATGGCGCAGGCTGCAGATTTTCCGGGGGGGCTGTCAAAACTCCCGAGCTTCCGTGGTGTCGGTTCAACACCCGCCGCAGACCAGGTTAGCGAGACCTGCGGGTTTCAGGCACGAGGTGGTGCATGTGACCGGCGTCACGCGGCCCGGAGGACCAGCCAACGCTGGTTGGGATGCGGATGTATGCAGCGCGACTGCCTGTCTGTACTCGGTACTCTGTGTGCATGGTGCTGCCAACTTGGTTAGAAAGTTTAGGCTATTTTTTTAGAAGTTTAAAATTTTTAATCACTGAATTTATATTTACACATTAATTGTAGAGCTGTAGGCAGCTCTTTTTTTTGGGAGCTACATAAGTGATTGACAGTAACGCTCAAATTTGGAGTTAACAGACTTAATATTTTGGCTTGATTTCAATTAAAATTCTAAACCTGAAGTCCAAATGCACACAACAATACCGACATTCATCGCAACAAACGTATAATCATTTATAACACAAAACTGTCGCAAATCCCCAGCAAACTCGTCACATCTAGCGAAACTTCAGCGATCTGGCAACAATGGGTGTGCAACGTACTAGTGAACTTTGATAATGAACCTAGGGTAATAGCCCGGGCGGGGGCCACCCCCTTACGTACTGTCCAACGACCCGCAGAGCCTTCCTATGTACAGTGCGCGTCACATTTAAGTACCCCCCCTATCTCAATGTATGTGGGACACAATAGTTGTTATTGTTGGGAATTTCAGACTTTGTGTATTATGGTAGGGCAGTTGGATCCTGAGCGGCGGCGGGATAAATTTTTGAATGTGAAAAAATGTGACAAGTTACAAGGGAATTAGAAATAGTCGAAAATAGTTTGTATACAAGGGGGGTACTTAATTCTGACGCGCACTGTACCTACCTATGTACTAGGTTTGTGCTGTACCATATCTGAACTATGTTCTAGATCTTTCTACTGTAGCAACGCTGTCGAAACATTTATTGATGCTGCTGATTTCTTTATATTAATAAAATAATAAATAAGGCCTATGACCAGCAGTGGACTGATGTGGGCTGATGATGATGATGATATCTTAATATATAATTTATGACCTTTAGTAACAAGGAATTTTAATTGTATTTTGACCCCTCAAGTGTCAGTTGAGCTACCGGTAGCTTTTTGCAACTATCTGCAGTTAAGTGAATTGTTTCAATTGTAATTGTTAATAGTTCTAATTTGGTTATTTAATTGTAATTTGCTTTGTAAATAAAACCAATAAAATTAAAATTAAAGAATGTTGCTGATTTTGATATTGATGCCGATAGTTTTTGAGTAGGCTTATTTCGTTTATTCACATTGAACGTTCTACGGAATAATACGAAACTGAATTGAAGCTTTATCGAAATTAATTATTTAATTTATATACCGATATGGACTATTTTTAAACAGGAGTATTTTGTCAAAGGCGGATTTTTGCTCGGGGTTATGAATTTAATGCACAAAAAGGCGTTTCTGAAAATTTAAACATCCCGTTCAAAGGGAACTGCGATCCGGGAATTTCAATGATAGCGACCACTTCGACTATTTATGTATTTATGTATTTCTGTATAATGTATTCTTTATTCTTTATTTTACACGCATAAAAACATAGTCCTAAGTAGTATAACAAAGTTATATGTGAAATTATACCATAAGGAGACACTAAAGTGAACTGTGTGAAATTATACATAGGCGAGCTTAACCCTGAAAAGAGTTTTCTTCCAGCAAACCTAAGAGATATAGGAGAAGCGATGGAACCGTTAGAGGAAGTGTACATAGAATGAGTCGGAAGGATAAACTACACAATATACAAAAATTAATATTTTTTTATAATGTATATCCGACAATAACACTATATAATTACAATAGACATAATATTAAAATAATCATGACTAAATAAACCTAATACATATAGGTTTACGAGGCGAGATAATTAAGCACATTAGGTACGTAATGACCTCAGTGACACAGTGGGCGATGGTACGTCTGCGGCGTAAAAGGTTGCGGGTACGATCCTGCCTCGGGACAACTGTATGTATGATCTGCAAATATTTGCTGAGGGTGTCTCGTCGTTTCCTATGCACTTAAAGTAAAAAAATAAGTATATATTTAATCAGTCATCTAGTACCCATAACATAAGCTCTGCTTAGCTTGGGGCTAGATGATCCTGTGTGGATTGTCCAGCATAATTATTATTTAAGATTTGATTATACGTGTAGGGCGCGCTACATAATGTTATGTATATGTTATATAACTATAGAATTACTTTCTATAAACGACTAAAACTTGAAGACAAGGCGATATGGTGCTCATTGTGAACCGGCATATTCTGATGAAGATTATTAAAAAAGAATGATGCATTTTAGGCAGCCATTTTGATTATTCATGAGCCATAAATTACTTCAGGCGAGACGCATTAATGGGGGATGAAATGGATTGCATTTCTTGTGCAATTTTGGTGGTGCAATCCGTATTTTGTTAGCAATTCGCTTTTATACTAATTGGTAGGTACTTAGTACTTACTAAATATTTCCGTGTTATTCAGGTAGTTCTGTGTTTGTGTAGTACTTACCTTTTAGTTATTTTGGTGAGCGATAAAATCAATTAATTACCTAAATAAATAAAGCTGGAAAACGCACACAGAATGATCTAGCTTCAAGCTAAGCAGAGCTTGTGTTATGGGTATTAGATGACTGATATTATAATATATTTTTTATTCTATATAAAAAACACCCATAACAATTATTTGCAGATCGTACTAACATTTGTGCTTAGGCGGGGATCGAACCCGCAACCTCCGTCGCAAGTGGACATCCACCGTCGTCAATCAATCTTCAATTAAATCCTCATTGAGTGAGTTTGAGTGGTGAAATAAATTAGCGTACTGCTTCATTCGACCTCATTCATTTACTGACCCCACCCAATTATGTTGCTGCTGTGTTACGCACAGCAGTAGGTAGAGTTGTAATGCGATTTGATGGTGTTTTCTGAAATCTCAAATACCCTTATTATTTATTTATAAGACAATGACAATACACACAATAAAACATTAACAATTATTATAATTATAAAACTCTTAGTATAGAATATTTATTTATTTAGTACAGAATAGATAGAACTTCTAATTATTAGTATTCTCATCAGGGGAGGTCTATGTCCAGCAGTGGACTATTAAAGGCTAGTGATGATGATGATGATGTACTTCTAATAGGCATGCACAACATTTACTTAGGGTCAACAGCAAAAAATCATACCCTGAACACCCTGAAGGTGTAAGATATATTTAGAGGGATAGAAGTAAGAAAAAGAAAACGTTCTAGAGTGTTCTAGAGTCAGCACGCGGTGGCGCTTTGCAAGACCTAGGAAGTGTGTTTAGAAGTCTAGTTATCTTTTTGTCTAGTATTGGCCAAAAAGCCTTTATTAACAAAGAAAACTACAATTATCTAACTAAATTAAAGCTAGTATTTACAATTGAAACTATTGAGCTAACTGCAGACTGTTGCAAACTAACTACAGGTAGCTCAACTGATCCTATACTCTATATCCGCCTGCGCTGTAGCCGAATTTCGGCTGAAGATGTCATTAAAAGACAATGGTTAGGTACTGTTAATGCCTCAGAACCTTACCTCGTCCAATTTGACTTTCAAAAGATTCCGCAGCATCACAGACTCTATTCAATTTCTAAAATATGCGGTTCATCATTGTGAACTAAAAATTGCAACCATTCCCATAATTCAGATTCAAAACACCCCAAATATAAACAAAACTTACCAACACATTTATAAGTGTCTACACCTTCAATCAAATCAGCGATTGTATTGGATAATGGCCTCTAGGTGATCGTGATAGAGTGCATGGGGGATGTGAATAAGCGAGGGTACGTGAGGGTCCAGACAAGCACTTACCCCTCGTCTAGACGCGTCTGGAGACCGCAGCTGCAAGGAACCTGGGACAAATACTAGCTACTGAGCTTTAGAGTGCAGATTGAAGCAAAAGTCTTCCTAAAGAAAAAATCATTTATTTTGTATAGGCAGTAATGCAGTTAACACAGAACTGTGTTCTTAACAGATAGTAATACCTATCAAGTTATTTCAATAATATCCGAGAGGGTTACCTGCTAGATATACCTATAGAAGGAAGGTGCTTTGAAACCTCTTTTCTTTTCGTCTCATGCTAAATCATTATGCAGTATTTTAGCCCATAGGCACCTAGCTACTGAGGTATATGATACAAAAAAACAAACTTGATAAATGATAATGATTTACTCACCAATAATAATGTATACTTAGTTGCCTGAAGAAAAAACTATCAATATTCATTGCTAAAATTAAGTACCCAATTTGAACGCATCTTATCATTAGGGGAGGCCTATGTCCAGCAGTGGACTGTTATAGGCTGGGGATGATGATGATGAATGCAGTTAGTTATTGTAGCTGCGAGGAACCTGGGACCTGACGAAGGTAAAGATAGACAAGTTTCTGTAGAAGCAAGATTCTTTTTCATCATGATGAGCGAAATTTTTGCAGCTGCGAGTTCCCTAGTACAAACTGATGAAAGGGATGTGACATAGACCAGTTTCAGAAGAAGCAAGGTTTTCTTAAATCATTGAATGTTGTACGAAACTGTTGCAGCTCCAACAACTAGAAATACTAGCATTGTTGATGACGAAAGGAGGGTAATATTTTTTAAAATCTGAAGACAAAAGCTATTTTACTCAATGATTGATTGACTACATGATCATTTGGAAGGTAGAAAGGAAACAGTTTTTGAATGAAAAATAAAACGACATTGATGACGTTGTATAAACTGGGAGAAAGGATATTGACACTTTTTATCCCTTTGTAATTTTTTGCGGGGTAGTACAGAGACACGCCTATAACCAAATCCGGATTGATCGGGATTTGATGCGGTTTTATAAGAATGTATAGAGTACATTAATATGAGCATTGCACTCGTGCGAAGCTGGGGTGCTAGTACATATGTAATAAAATTTACTAATGACGTCTTTGGCAAGATCTTTAAAAGATGAATATTCAAACGATGTAGCCAACGTATGCTAATTAAAAACCGCCAGCAGAAAATTCACCAACTCCGCAATCAGTACAAACGCAGTGTACATTTTAGCGTCTGTACCTACACCACTATACGTAGGTACATACGTCGCATTGCGTCCACTGTGGGGGTAGGTCAGGCATGCATGGTCTGGCTTCTGAAGTTTGTGTATTATTTGGTTTTTCATCTTTATTTTATGTAATGCTCAATCTAAAGTTCATTATGATGAAGGTACGGGATTGGAAGAAAGTAATGTAAAAATACAAGCAGGATATGAAGCTGATTCTTAATTCGTAATTACAAACCCCGGAACTGAATATTGAATCAAAAGAATATTATAATTATATTGGTAAAGATTTCTTGGGTATCCCTAGAAACTAGGTACTTATGTAGTTAATTTTATTAATTTTTCGACAAACCAAGAGCCTAGTGTGGTCGCCAGTCTGTTAGATATACATACCTACCTATTAAAGTAGGTTCTTAGTAATTTTCTATATGTACATATGATAGCCTAAATGTAAATTTTCGATGTTAGCCTAAATGTAAATTTTCGTTCATCATCATCATAATCAGCCCATGTTAGTCCACTCCTGGACATAGGCCTCCCCTAATGACATAGCGCCCTGTCTTCAGCTTCAGCAATTTACGTAGCAAATAATTTTAATTTTTTAAATATTTGTAAAAAATAAAACGGGATGTAATGATGATTTCTTGATCGATTTAATCGAGAAACCAAACACAGAGCTCTTGTTTGTACTTAAAGATTTCCTCAAACTCAACAAGTCAATTTTTCTTGAATCAAGTAATGCATGCAACATTTATCCAAAGGAACGACTTGATTGAAACGTCTCCACGCTTCCCATCCACTCCGCCACTGAGGCTGTTGTCTATTATACTATAGTGCTTATGGTAAAAAGCTAAAATGTATAATTAAATACACCATAAAGGATGGGAGAGTGTTCTTGTGTTCACGTCACTCCGTGTCACGTTAGTGCACAAATAAAAGGGTCTGTCTACCTCTGTGTCTGTCACTAATTAGAAAGATTAGAGACTACATAGAGTTTTAGAGTCTTCATAAAAGAATTAACAAAGAAATTAATATTACAAATTATAAGACAATTGGCGGTTTTATCGCTCATGAGACCAGAAAACCGTGGGTATTATAAGAGATGAAATAAAAATTGTTTGAAGACAAATATTTGGCAAGGCAGCTGTATTAAGTATGTAATTTTACGGTAGAATAAATAAAATAAAAAATTATAAAAATTTAAATTACCGTTTTTCAGTCAATATAATAGAATAGAATATTACTTATTACACCTAAATACAGTAAAAAGATTACACGATCCTAATACTAACTATATTTATTTATATATACTTCGAAAAAGGGACTGCAAATTGAATGATTATTTTGCAGTTGTATAAAAAATGAACCGAAGGTGGCTCCATAAGATTTTATTACTGAGAGATAATTATTTATCCCACAAAACTATAAAACAGTTAAAAACTATGGAACTCGAAGTCGACTATAAGTTTTTTAAAAATAGTAAAATTATTTTCAATATTTGCTCTAACACTAAACTACAATAGTTACACTACTAGTATGAAATCCCGTTCATTTCCGTCTACTAAAAGCTTGCTTTTTCTTGTTTAGTGTATTTGTAAAGCAAATAAATAATTATCTGTCTTAAACTTTATATTTATCTCCCAGGACCAGTGGAAAGTTAAATAAATACATATATAACTTATTTTAAGTTATATATGTATGTACAAAGTACATAAGCAACATCCTTTAAAAACCTTCTAATAAAGAAAAATCCCTAAACAGTTTAATTTTATTTTCTATACCGAAAACCTATTTTAAATATTGAAATCCCGAAATATCAGCAGTATATAGGACGATAAGAAACTCCACGTCTCTCAAAATATTTCATTTCTATAAATTCTCTTGGCTATGAAGTACTTCTACCTACACAAGATTAAATTTCCTCAGGAATCATAGCCCACTTGAAAAACAAACAAACAATAAAACATAAACGTTATTGCAATCGCACACGAAAAGTAAACAATACCTTTCAATTCCCTTTAGCAAGCTCTTGGTATCCATAGAGTGAAAAGAAGCGGAAAACACGAATGGAATACGAACTCCCGGAAAATCAATCCATGCCGCATCTTGTATATATCTATTTATCTGTGTATCTGTCTACAATATCTATATCCACCTTTTTGTCTATGGCGCTACGACGTAGCCGCGTAGCGGTTTGTCACGTAGGCATGTCTACGATGTGCTGCACGTTCCGGCTTTGTTTGACATTCCGTGTTATATTTTTACATTACAATTTTAACGCTCTCTTTGGGAATATAGGGTCAACAAAATATTAAAACATTCTGAATAAGTAGAAATCATTGAAAATTTAAAATGAATCTAAAGTATTGGTGGAATTTTCTAGAAGTGCTATATGCAGCGCACATATTATAAGTGGATAGTGCACTAGTAAATGTTTGCTAGCATTGGATATCCCGGCCGGCCGTGACACTGCAGTGCCTCGCGAGTTATTGCATCTGCAATGCAATTGAACTCGAAAATGTTTTAATAAACCTATTCCTTTCGACTTGCTCTTTGTTGTTTGTTGTTTTTTTTTTTTAATTCTCCTTTAGAATCTGAGGATCAGTTTAGCTGTTTAGCGTACCAAGAAATCAGAAGCTGGATAAAAAAACCATATCGAATGCAATTCTTTAGAAACACAGTACGTAAGCGCAAGAAAATTGCGCGAATAAAAAGAGTTTTCGTAAGTTATTTAATTCACTTTTTATAGTGCAAGTTGATCTGAAGAGGCTTCCCGGGGCGGCGCAGCCTCCCGGCGTAGCCGCGTGGGTACCAGGGCGGCATGGAACGCAGGAGGTGGGCGCGGGCGGCGGCAGGCGCATTGCAGGCGGGTGAACGGCCGCGCATCGATCCAGCCGACCCTGCCTCCCGCACCGAGCCCGCGTCGCAACTTGCGTAACCCCCCTCGCGCGCTTATGTAACTGACGCGGTGAATATTTCCTCAAACACTCGTAAAGTTGTTTTTAGTTTAGAAATGCCTACTTGACTAGAATAGGAAGTTTCGCGTAAATACAGCTACTTCTTGTTTGCGTCTAGTTGCAGAAGTAGGTAAAGTACGACAATAAAAACGAGGAAAGCTGTTTTCCCTTCCGCTCTACTGAATTTTTTTGTTATTTAAAAAGCTTCTCGTGTTAATTGAGCTCGCTTTTCAATAACGATGAAATACTTACAACCATCTTACAACTTCAAAAAAATACAATCGCTAACTGATGTCAAAATGTGTATTCCAAATTCGAATCTTATTTATTGATACCTTAATTTATTGAAAAGGCTTTTTTAACACAGGTGTTCCTTTTATCTTAAAATCCATATTATTACGAAACATTGATGCAATTTGTTGTAGTGGAAGGAAGCGCGGTATTAAATTGGTAGTTCTAAGACCGGCCGGCAAGTCGATATCCTCATAATTGCTAGCCGCCTGGTACTTTTGGGGAAGAAACGTGACGGGTACGGACCCTTCCCGGATATTGGGTATATTTGGGGTGGAAATATGAAGGTAAAATATAGTCTTCCTTCAAGAAAAATAAAGAATAGGGTGAAATAACTATGAAACTCCATATTATGATGTGTACTTCTGAACATCATCAAGTTGGTAAATATTTTTTCTTTTACAATTTCGTACTAATGTTCATATTATACAGCCCAACAGAAGAAAACAATCGACTCTACAATTGTATATAAAATGTATATAAATAAATTTGTATATACAGAATGATTATTTTGATATGGGGGCGGAAAGCCTAACCAGAAACCATAAGCGTTAAACCATAAGTCGTGAAAAGAGTCATGGCTCAATTTATGATAAAAATGCACTATTTATTCAGTCAATCATTTAAAATATTCGCATTGACTATTAGGGCGAGTTTATATACTTAAAATTCTAAAACAATGTCATTTCCAAAGATTGATCCTTGTCAGCAGCCGAATCCGAAGAAAATAAATATGAAAATGGTGTCATATTTTGGGAAAGATTTGTGCAAGATTTCCAGCAAATTAATAAAAGTGACTCATTAGGTCATTAGTATTAGATTTGGTCATCCCCCATGTCAAACAGCCACTCTATATGTCTAGAGAGATTGAGGTAGTAAAATAATAATAGAATAGAATAGAATATACTTTATTGCACAAAATATGTACATAGGCGAACATAAAGCTAGATAGCATTCTCTACCTGCTAACCTTTGGGTAGTGTGGACAAAATTTATAGGTAGTGCTAGGTAATTAAAATTATAGAAAACTATACACTGCACTACACTCAGTAGTGCATGACATTAATATAAATAATTAATATATATAATAGGTGTTTTTAACAATAACTCACAACTGATCCGGATACAAGAGCTTTTAAGGTATACAATAACGGATAAGTAATTCAATACCCGATGTAAACTTATTCATTTACCCGCTTATCACCCATTACAAGTACGAGTAGTTGGAACATATCATAAGCCGTTTAATACCCGCTACATGGGTATTACTTTAGTACCGGCACCACGACAACCCCGTAACGTTGAAATTTTACCCGGGAATCGAACCGAAACCGATTTTGCCTCATGCTTCGAAAAAATGTAAACTTATTCATTTACCCGCTTATTAACCATTACAAGTTTGGAACATATTCATAAGCCCTCTAATACCCGCTACATGGGTATTACTTTAGTACCGGAACCACGACATCCCCGTAATGTGGAAATTTTACCCGGGAATCGAACCGGAAACGATCTTGCATCATGTAAATAAATAAAAAAAAAAATAAAACAAATCAAAAAAAATAATACGAAACAAATAAACAAAACGAAAACAGTAATATATAACAATAAATAAAACGATAACTATTCTTATTCCTTTTTATTTCGAAAGTATATGTTGTGTACTTGTAAATTATTGCCATTTTAAAAGTGTGAAACTTAGTTTTGCAGGCCAGTGTATAATCGCACGATACCTTTTATTTTATTATATTATAGCATACTTATTTAATTACACAATAATAAAATTACAATCTAGAAATACATTTGGCTTATGGGTAATTTTTTTATACTCATTTTTATAAAAAACACGTCACTAAGAACGTTTTCATCGGCAATTCTCTTATTGTCTCTACTTTTGGTGAAGACACATTGTTCATGTGTTCTCTAAAACGATACCTTATATGAAGAAATATTCAGTAGAGGAAATTGCGCAAAATGCAGTTTCGGCAATCTACTAACAAAGAACGAAAGAACCTACGAAAGATAATTTATTTGTGCAGGTAAGTATTTGAAACAGATGCGGTTTAAGCTTGCTACATCTTTGAAACAGAGATTTGGTAACCAAATTCCGAATCAATCATAATAAATTTAAAATTAATGCACTTTATAGCTGAAGATAGGGCGCTATGGCGCTCATTTGGGGAGGCCTATGTCCAGCAGTGGACTAACGATGATGATATCTACAAAGGCAAGAATAAAACAAAATAACTCACACAAACTCTTCCTTAAATCAACCACAAACACATATAAAGACCACAGAATACAAAACAATAATATGAATTGTAATTGTGACCTACATAATGATAATTTTAAAACAAAGCTTGCTACGGCGTAGCAGTAGCTCCGTAGCGGGGTTACGCCGTAGCCGGGGTGCGGTCGGCGACCCCTGGCCGTGAACGGGGGCGCGCCAGAACCCCCCCGCCCCTACAGTACCCCCTCACGCACACACCTACAGAGGCTCTAGTAGACACGCGCGCGCCGCACCCTGCTCTGAAAGCGTTGTTGTTTTAGCTCTACGAAAACAGTATTGAAATTCGCTGAATACAGCTACTTTAGCAATTACATTAAACTTATCTTCATTCCATTTTGACTAGGTTTTAAAGTTGCGGATCTGTTTGCAACGGTATTTTAAAAGTATTTAAAAGGTATGTTACAATGAGCTATCAGAAATTTGTATACAGATGTATTGGGAAACTTTTTTCCCATATACATACATACATAACATACATTTCGTAAAGAAATATAAAATCATGCCTTAGTACTCGCTATTCTAAAAATAACGACAGCGTGCATTACTTAGCTACCCTCACAGAAACACCTGTGTATACGGCGCCACACCCCCGCTCGCATAACTACAGGGCGGCACTCCCACAAACACAGAAGTAGAAGGAAAAGTGCATGTGTGCGTGATAGCTGCGCGGGAAAATGCTCAGCAGTGTGCAGTGGCAACCCTGGACACTCGGTAGTGTGCGTGGAAAATGTATGTTAATGTCTTACTTCCGCGTTTCGTGTATTTGTGTCACGCACACATAGCGCGCTAGGGGTGTGTGTGTGGGGTGCATCGACTTTTCTTCCGGTTCCGCAAGGTAAACGGCCTCTGCTGAACGCCGTGATTTATAAGTTCGCGTGGCGTGGCCCGTTACCGAACTACTTTTATGATGATCATTGATCAATACGTTTGTTAGTATGCAAATTGGGGTGTTTTTGTGTTTTGTCACGCACTCAGTATTGGTATCATGCTACAAACGTTCTATATTAAATCAAAAGCAGCTTTGGGCATCATGATGATCATTCATTGGTCTCGATGATATTCTGAGTGTATCTTTCAATAGATTAATTGATTGGAGCAACACAGATAGTTTATTTGTTTAAAAAAAGTGCAGATATTGGCGTTGGCAATTGGTGTTTGTAATGAAAATGAAGGATTTTCAAAACATTAATTTAATTTAAAAAGTTTATATCTACAAACCCTATTCAAAACATAAAGTAGCCTTTGTATGTAGATTCTAGATAGAGACCTGTAGACTTCTGCAACCCTAGTACTAGCGCTGAACCGAACCACGTGTAGACGTGCGAGTGAGAGCGAGCTACTTCTATCTCTGTCGAGTGCGCCTGTTTAGCGGTTGCTGTACCGTAAATCTCTATGATATCACATACAATAAATAATTTCCCGGCTTCGGTTGAAATAGGCGATACGTTTCTAAGCTCCCCCAGCGACCATTGAACACGAGTGTTGACGCGTGACATTATGATTGGTATCTAGAATACGCTGTTAGCTTTGATTTAAATAATTATTGACATGTATCTAAATCACAATAAACTTAGATTAAGATAGGCAAAACAAACATTGTATTAGACTCCTAAGTTATATACTAATGTGCTAGTGGTTTCTTTTTCACTTCTTCCACTAGTGGACAAAAAATTGAAGTGAAGAGAAATCAATAACAACTTATTTCTTTTTTGTTATAATAATTAACTGTATGAAATTTGACTTGTCTAAGTGCTTATTTTGTAAGCCTAAAGAAATAAAGTTATGGAATCTAAATCTGAATCGATTAGTAAACTCCATATATACTGCCTTGGATTTCGATTCCAATACTTATACAGTTAAACAGTGCGTGATCAGATTGCTATTTGGTATTCAACAAAATTCCTAGATAATCTTAATTAAAATTAAACAACAAGTTGCGTTTATATTTCCAAATTTCCAATTTTATATTAAGTTTAACAGTAGCATTTTTAATATTTTTGCATAATTGGGTAAAAATCTAAGTAGTTC
The DNA here is from genome assembly GCA_963931895.1 of Eupithecia pulchellata. Taxonomy (NCBI): domain Eukaryota; kingdom Metazoa; phylum Arthropoda; class Insecta; order Lepidoptera; family Geometridae; genus Eupithecia; species Eupithecia pulchellata. The sequence continues at coordinate 4,958,791 of OZ007536.1, read as the reverse complement.
GTAACATTACTGTATCTTTTAGGGATTTTACTGGTTGTGAACTAATAAAAAATATACTAAGAAAAAGTAATAAATTAATTAATAATAAGATTTTATAATTTTTGTTAATACTAAACTCCGAGTATCGTTTCACCCGCGAATTGGCCCGGATTCTGTATAAAAGTTTTATAAAAACTAAGACATTAATCTTACCTACTAATAGGGCTGACGTAGACTATTTTAGGGTGAGTGCCTTTCAACAATATTAGATTTAAATAGATAAAATACAATAGGAACTATTAAAGTATTGGATATAAATAACAAAATAAATAACAAAAACATAAAGCGCAGTATCAAGGGCGTCGCCAGGGGGGGGGGCAGGGGGGGCAGCTGCCCCCCCCCTAGAGATAAAAAATATGTACCTAGCCAACTGCAAAACAACGAAAGTCCTGCTATTGTCTTGTCTTGCTTTGCCGATAAATCCCGCATAAAATCACTATCACGGGAAATAAGTAGTGACAGTTAGTGCAATATTATAACTTCAAAAAAAATATTGTATTTTTTTTGTTCGGTCATTTGTAACCAAATATTATAATATGTACGTGCTGTGTATAGCTTGTGAAGCTTTTCACATGGAAGTTAAAAGCATTCTTATTTACAATTGCCATACAGGCAAACAGGCCCGTAGGGATAGGGGGTTTTGGGGGTACAAGCCATCCCCCGAAATGCTGTGTCACCGTTTATAATATATCAATAAAACTTTAATATGTTAAATTTTCTCGGATACGTTTCACACAACCGTGGGAGCACTTGAAGTGGTTATTCTGCCTTAAAACCCAATGTTTTTTCGTCAAAATTCGTCTCTTCGCTTAGCGCAGGGCGCGATGTACATCTAGGTAGACACGACATTAATTTAAATTTCCTTAATCAATGGATGGATTAGGAACCTATTTTCTTGTTTTGTCGTTATTGAATTGCTACCTCCATTTGCTATTATTCCTTTAGATATTATATACATACTATTGTAGGTAAACTTTTTGCATACGTCCGAAAATGTGAATAAAAAATTCGCGGCTCGCTCCGCTCGCCATTTATTCTATGTAGTCTTCAGTTTAGACTATTTTCAGCAGCCGCATACTAAAATCATCATCATCAACATCACCAGCCTATAATAGTCCACTGCTGGACATAGGCCTCCCCTAATGAGCGCCATAGATGGCATCATTATGTGGGGGTTATTGCCCATAATCCCCACGCTGTGCACGCGCATGCGGGTTGGGGATCGCAGTTCGGTGTAGTTGTTCTGCAGAGGGCACTGCTGCCCGCCCCCAGGTTTGTTTCCCTTAGTCGTCCACCCACGAGAAGAGTTGGGGTGGTGAAATTCTATGCCGGCACCACACGGCATACTAAAATATCGGTGCTCATTCCACTTTTTATATTACTTTGTGGCCCGAAAAAGTTACAAAAGTTGTCGTGCTGGCTCATTCCTCCAGTGTTGAATGCCAGTTGTAGCTCATATCGAGCTCTACCAGCAACCCCCCCCCCCCGGTTAGTACCTATGTCTGGCTACGTCTTGCCCCCCCCTAAGACGTAGGCTGGCGACGCCCTTGCGCAGTATCATCAAGTCATAATGCGGATATAATACATACTTTATACAATTAAGCACCTTTACATAAACAAAATACCCATAGTCATTAGATTATACCTACTCAATTAGATTTATTGATTATAATAAATAAAATGAATAAATAATGCTGAACAATCCACACATAGTACGAGTATATAGCCAAGCTAAGCAAGTTTGTGTTTTCGGTAGATGACTGATATACATAATACAATTAATAACATACATAATTATTTATTTTTATTATACGTAGAAGTCGACCATGACACCACCATCACCACTGAGCAAATATCTGCAGATCGTACAAACATTTGTCCCTAGGCGGGAATCCAACCCGCGACCTCTTGCGTTAATATTTTATTGTTTACCTTTTTTACTATTGTTCTTGTTTTGTAAGTAAAATAAATGTTTTTATTTTTGTCAATGAGAAACTTCTTAAACTCCATGGTTGTTAGTAACTACGTCAATGGAGCCAAACAGAAAACAACTTGGGTCACTTCTCAAACTTTTGTTTTTGCTTTTGTTTTGTTCCAAGAACACAATGATCGCGATGTTTACCTTTATTTTTCGAAACGTTTTGTTTTGATTAGCATCTTATAACCTACAAAATATTTGCATTTCTGTCTGATCGATAAATTTGAAATAAATCGCCATTTTTATGAATTCACGCAATGTTATTTTTTATATTTATTTAAACTTAATAGTTACACTAAAATGCTTACTATCTAAAATAAAAACTAATTACAATTATGGTTGATATCCGTGCTCCAACTTTACATAACATCTGCAACATGCAAGTCAAAACAAATCCGCCAATGACATTGACGAGCTCCCCCACTGCGCTATGAGTACCCAAATAGGAACAAGCTATAGACAACAGTCTGTCTGAGTACAAAGTGACAGTCAAACAGCCTGATCAATTTAGTCTATATAACAGCTTACCTGCCGGTTAATGGCTGCCACTTTCAAAACATAATGTAAAATAACTATGACATTGGTTTAAAGGTTGGTATCGCTTGTGCTGCATTAATTTATTGTAAGTTTCAAAGCAAAGGCAAATCTTTTCCACAGCATATCTCCTGATGATAACAAACACAACAAAAAAGAATTGACTAACTTGATCCAGCCGTTCAAGCGTGATGTCATCACCAAAATAATAAGATATTTTTTTTTCTGCAGTTAGCTCAATTGTTTCAATTGTAAATAATAGCTTTAATTTAGTTCGATAATTGTTATTTTCTTTGCTGATAAAGTCTTTTTTGCCATTTATAACGAAAAATTTTTTTATCGTGCATGTTTATTAAGGACATTTACGGAAGTGGCACCACCTTTTCGCCCAGCACCCCGCACAAAGGGGTGGCCAGACGGCTACTGTTTACCCTCCGTTTGTTTTGCCGGACTATACCCTCCCTTGCATTTGTTTTACTGGACTTTTTGATAAGAGTACCGATCGAGATGAAGAAATTAATTATTAATCTATTGCGAATGATAAACTGTAACTTCAAAGTGGGAAGTGTTGATATTGTAATTTGTAATTTATTTATTTATAAGTAGTAGTAATATAATATTATAATGCACACACATATTACCCCATGTACAATCCAACGATCCTATCCATTCAAGGTTGTCTGGGAGAGATCGCTCTTGAGCGATAAGAACGCCAATTGTCGCTTATTTTAAGTTTGTTAATTACTCATAACATAAGTTAAGTGTGCAATAAAGTATTTATTATTATTATTATATTGTTTTAATATTTGAGTTGTTTGTGATTGTTTGGAATGTTGAGCAATCACTCTTGCTATCAAAATAACAACACACAAAGCTTTTGTTCAGATTTCAATAACTTTATTTCTTTAGGCTTACAAAATAAGTATTTAGATAAGTCAAATTTCTTACAATAACTTATTATAAAATAAGAAATAAAGTGTTATTGCTTTTCTCTTCCTTTTTTGTCCACTAGTTCAAAAAGTGTAAAGAAACCACTAGTACCAATATTTAAGCGTAAAGTAAAGTAACACTATTCGTCCTGCTGTCACTGACCACACCTTTGTTTCCTTTGATAAAATGTTTCCACATGTGTTTATATGTCTGAGTATGTACCTATATATCTTCTTCTTTTTAGCCTTTATCGACCAGTAGACTGATATAGGCTCTAAAGTCATATATTACGGGATATTTCTCATGATTTGCGTTTTTCTGATTGATGTGATTGTTTTCCAACTGAGTTTTTGCGTGATCATGGCGCATGAAACTGTGGCGAAATATTGGAAAACTCAAAACTCTAATCATGGTAAATATCCCGTTATAAATGACTCTAGTGTTAATTACCATGATAGTTTCAAAAGGCTCCTTCAAACTTTTCCATTCCCTTCTTTCGGGCAGTTAAGGTCCAGTTAAGACCACAAAAGAGTGAATTTAGTTTTTACTTCGACAATAATATGCTATTTTGATATGGATCAGTTGAGCTACCTGTAGTTTGTTCGCAGTCTGCAGTTAGCTCAAATGTTTCAATTTTAAATACCTACTAGTTTTTATTTAGTTAGATCATTGTAATTTTATTTGTTTATAATAATATGCTTCCACCTTCTTGACTCTGAACTGCTATGACTTTTCAATAGAGCTTAGTAATTAGTATGGAATATTAAATTTGTAGTTTTTCCGTTTGTCTAACTTTTCACGACCTTAGCTGGTTTCAATTTAATTTGGCGAGTAGTATTTATATGCGCTATTTCTTGTCAAAAACCAACCAATCTCAACAATAAGGGGTAATTAATGATAGAGGCTTCCGGCGATTGGGACTGCTAAGTAAAGGGACCGCGGTCCCTTTCGCCGGATTGATTTAATTTTATCATCCTTCTTCCGGCGAATGGGACCGCTCTCAAAATGATCGAAAAAATCCATGTTCAAAGCAAATAAAGTACAGTCAAAGTAAAAATTTAGTAGGTATAGAAAGTAATATCAAAAAACAAAACTCTTTTATTGAGGACATTATTTATTTAACAAATACATTAGACTGCGAGCGCTTACCTAGACTTTTGTAGACTTGTTCGCGAGTTTATGCAAACCAGTATATAATACCTAGATATCTTTGACTATCTATAACTTATAACTGAGCAAAAAATAATCCTTGTTCCTTTGTAGAATCATTATACAATTTGACTGACTTGTTTTATCTATACCACCAAGGAAGTACGTTCTCATAACAATACCAATACAAACATGAATCAGCGGGGTTGTTCACCTTTAATTGATTTACAATCTACCTGGGGGCTTTCATATTACAACAGCATTCATTTTAGGGTCATGTTACCTTTGTAAGCTGGTTTTTAAACTTCATACCTAACGGTTCAAATACCTAAATAAGTTACACTAGACGCACATGACATAATTTCTTAAATAAATTCTCAGCAAGAATTTAAGTAAGCATGAGAAATTTTGTCATATACCAGTTTCGTTGAAAAAGTTTTTTAAGAAAATAATTTTACATGTCAATCACTTACATTAATAAATATAATTTAGATACATATTAGTATTAATACTTATAATAATTTTGCTTGGTAATCTAACGAAAAGTATTTTCTATACTAATTAAATTTTATAAAGAGAAAAGATTTGATTGTTTGAATTGAATAGGCTCCGAAAGTACTGGACCGATTTGAATATTCTTTCACCATTAGAATTCAGTTATGAACATAGGCCTTTCAAAAAAGTTAGGGATGTGTATGAAAAAATATTTTTTTATTTAATACCCCGAAGCCGGGTTGGACCACTAGTACATTTATAAATTTAATTTAGATAGGTACATAATAGTCTTAATACGAATAATAATTTTGCTTGGTAATCTTACGAAAAGTAGGTAAATATTTTTAAACTTACGCGATCAAAGATATAATTATTAGTACTATTTTAACGGGTATTTATAGCGTTATATACCTGTTTTTTACTTTTATTGATCGCATTATATACCTCTACCTATCTTTCGTTCGAAAAGTATTTTTATATTATAAGTGTGGATCAAAGGTGTCAGCGTCATCAAATTTGCCACAAACTCTCTAAACTGTAGCATGCCATGTCCTGTAGGATTATCTTCGAGTGAGGTGGTGAGCTTCAGCCCACGTTGGGAAGTCGTGACTTCTGACATTTATCTGCTTATAGAATAAGCTCGCTTGGTAGCGTCAGTATCTTTGTTTCCTTACGGAGTTCTCGGGCGGATCGTCCCACTCCAAGCCGCCCAGGATTCTAATCGCGCGTTTCTGTAAACGGTTCAAACGCCTGTCGGAAAAATTCTACGCTGTATGTCAATGCGGAATGAAAGTATAACCGTGATACGAGATTTGCTTGTTGTCAAGGTTAAGGCTTCCATTTGAAGGACAGTGCTTAGCACGCAGAAGTTAGAGGTCGTAAGACAGTTTTACCTATCTACAACCCATTCTTCTTGAACCCATTTCTTGCGATCTAGTTATTACCTACCATTGATTTTCCGACGTTTCTTACATGCTAGTCAGGAATATCAAAAGTAAACCGCGAAAAATAATTTTGAATAGTAAAACTATAATAGTTTGTCCTATGATCAGCCATGGTAGAAAATAACCGTTATTCCCCCTGCGGATTCAACCAACCATAACACCAGGGCTAATAGACCATAGAACTGCAAACCCTCGACCTGAATATACAGTGCCCCCGTGACCCTAGCCAGGGTACCATGAATTGTACCTAATGCAATTACACCTAACGCGGAACCTAGGGCGCTATGGAACTATTCCGTCCCTAGAACCTTTTAACACCATTAAAGGTAGCTGCCGTATTTTGCTACTGTTATATTAAGAACGGGCCTTCACACAGTATTTTATACCTTGGTAAAAAGTAGCTGTGGGGGTCCTAGCTCTTACCAGTATAGTTCTCCACCATGTTCCTTTCACGTAGTGAAACAACTGTGGACTATATCTAGGTTTTATTCGTCTATTTAATTGTTGATTATAAGTAAATCACTGACTGATTATAAATTTTCATAAAAATCGCGCAATAATTTATCATGGCCATATGTAGGGTGCGAAGTTTTAATATAATTCATGAATTTTACCTTAACAATGCGTGAACGACTGGGATACAAAAAAACCTTCTTGAAAGGGCTACGAAGATGACTACGTATTCGATCCAGCTTCCGTCACAGTAGCCTAAAGTACTTCCGGCATACAAAATGTCAACCCTATTCGGATGGTGTTGTGTCGTCGCAACAACAGACTTTCTCTTCTAATGATTTATTTATTTACTTATTTTTATAGAACTTGGGTCGTAATACTAGCTGTATGTCAATAGTACATGCACCCTGTAGGGCACTGCAAAACAATTTGTACCATAATTATAGCATATAGTGGACAATTAGTATGATAAATGCACAATAATCAATGTTGGTTTTGGCAGAACAGGCGTTATTACTTCTAACAGATTGAGAAAACATATTAGAGATCGTTCGTGCTTTTCCGGTTCTCAGGTCATTTCTATTTTATCTACACTAAATAAATAAAAATATGAAAGATTTGTATTTGAGTGTGTGTATGTTTGTAAGAAATAATCTCAAAAACTACAGAGACGATTTCAAAAATTCTTTCACAATTAGTAAGCTACATTTACCCTGAGTAACAAGCTATATTCATTGCTAGAAAAGATTACGGATCCTTGCTAAATCTTTAGCAAGGAATAGCATATATAGCATATATAACACATTTGCTCTCCTTGGAGTCGAGACCCTGGGTCCGTGGAGTAACGAGGTTCTATGGGTATTTTAATCTGAGCGTTTGAAGAGACTTGTGAACTGGCGAGTATCTGTCGCAGCGCACCAGCATTGCCATACAGCGAGTCAATACAGCCAGAGTCTTGGGGACTCTTCCGACTGGTACTGATATGGATCAGTTGAGCTAACTGCAGGCTGTTGCAAACAATCTGTTTGTTTCATATATAAATACTAGTTATAAATTGCTTCTGTTATATATTCTTTGTTTAAACTTTTACCGATATATTAATGGTTAAAGGTTGTTTACCATCAGGCAGGTGGGCGGGCATATTTGCAGAGTTCGACGTCCATTCGCCATCTGCCGCTGGTGGATTTAACCTGCCACGAATCGTCTGTCATTGTTCATCACCTTAATATGCGTTGTGATAAGTTTATAAGGCAAGGGATTTTATGTTCGCACTACGTCAAAAATTACGGTCCATAGATAGTTTTAAGTCCAACGTGGCATCTTCATAAACTCTTGGCTCATATCAAATTAAAAAATTGTACGCCTAATGCCAAAAATCGGTGCATGGATAGTTTTAAGTCCTAGGTAAGTAGTATAATCTTTTTTTAAGTAGTATAATCTTTATAAACTCTTGGATTTTATTTGAGTTATGTTTTTATTTGAACTGAATGCTCTTGGAATGTTTATTTGGTCGAGTCCGCTCAGAAATCTTTGTAATTCATATTTTTCGTGTCAATAAGACAGTGGTGGTCAATCTGACAGGTAATATGGAACTATAACTTTTTAATAAAACATTAGGAAAACTGTTCTGACAATACAGTATGTGTGACAATAGAGTGAGCAACACCAGCGCGTACCAAATCATTTGTACTGAAAATGTCAAAAACTTACTTATAGTCAAACGAAATTTCCGATTGTAAAATTAACAAACAAATTTCGCAGCTTCAATTACAGAAATAAGGCCAGTATATCGATTCCATCCGATCTATAAAATGTAAAAAGGTGGATATCGGCCCTTCTAACAAGGGTGCGTCGTCGGTTTCAGAGATTCCACCATAGTACCATGGGTACAGGATCTACTATGGTGTAACCTGCGGCATGGGGCCGCATGACCCAGTTACCAGCGAGGGTGATGGTTTACATCGATCCTGGGGCTAAGCAACCGTCATTCTAGCTGGATCTCTTGATCAATAAATCTTTGAGGGTAGGTAGAGGATTCTGTGTAGTTAAGGGATGGGATCATAATTCATGTTTGGGTCTATAAGAAAGATCGTTTATAAAAAATATATATCTATGTATTCGTATATTATTATGTATATCAGTTATCTAGTACCCATAACACAAGCTCTTCTTAGCTTGGGGCTAAATAATGCTGTGTGATTTGCCCATTATTTATTATTATTAGAAATGCATTACATACATAGATGAGATTGAGATGAGACAGATAGTAAACGACCAGAACACCCGGAATAAAACGTGCAGATCGAACAGACATTTAATTTAGTCCCGAAGCGCGAATCGACCACAGAGGTGTTCAAACGTAAACAGCGACTTCTTTTACAGTAATTACGCAACAAAGAAAATATATAATAAATAATAATAGATATATAATCATAGCAAGACGATAATAACACGAGCTTTGTTCAACTATCGCCAACATGTTACCAGTTTAATAAATTTAATTACTTTACACATCAGGGTCGGAATAAGGTACGGATAATTATAGAGGGTAAACAAACAAACTAATTTTTTTTTATTTCTTTAAAGACAAATAGATGGGTCGCGACTCGTGGTCCCACTAATTTGACCCACTGGTGGGACAGTGTGTCGATTTAATGGGCTCGTGGTCCCACTGTTTGGTGGGACCATCAGTCAACGTAATGCAGTCGCTCGTGGTCCCACTGATTTGGTCATAAGGGCTATAACACAAATATATTTGGTGTAGGTAGTCTCAGTAGTCCGGTTGCCTAATTCAACCGGACTTTTGAGCCTTTTTTTGCAATAGTTTCATCGGTGGCCGGCTTTTTATTCTTAACGAAACAATTTATTTTGATCAATTGTCCGCCGATTTAGAATGTCAGTAAGCACTAAGTATAAGGTAAACATTAGGGGAGGTAGGAGGCATAAAACTAGAATATATGTAAGAAAAGAAAATAAAACGAATAATCTACCCTATGCAGGTCTAAGAATATTTTATAATTTCCCTTACCTTAGTAAGTGATCCTCCGTAAAAACTGTTTTACAGCATTTTGATTTAAAGGATACATACATATGTAGCCCTAGAACCTTTAAATCAAAATTCCACGGTAAGTGCATCTAGAACTTGGTGATGAGAGACTTGATTATGTATTTTTTTTTATAAACTATCAAAAACATGAGAATGTAGTATATATGTAATTATTAATAAAGATAATTATAGTTAAAATCAATTTAGAACTAGTATTTACAATTTAAACCATCGAGCTAACTGCAGACTGTTGCAAACCAACTACATTTATGACAAATGAATATTTCTTGACCTCACCATATAGGAGATATTATAAGTGCGTGTTGTATTGAGCTTTATTATTATACCACTTCATTTAATTATTTATCTCGTTAAAAAATACATTTTTTACTATAGAAAATACAACAAAATTATTATAAAATAACTCTACAGTAAAAAATATATCAAAACGGTGGATCACCGACCGCGAAGCTAGGCTCAAGCAGTCGGTGACTAGGGCTGCAGAGAGAGGAACTTCCTGACGATACGCGCAGAGTCCAGGAGTACCGCCTTTTGGATCTGACCCTTGATCCAACTTCCTAACGAGAGTCTCTTGAGATATTGGTCGAGACTCTTCGCTATTACACCATTAACTGAAACGACTATCGGGACGATGGTCGCTGAATCAACATCCCACATGCCGACAACCTCATTAGCTAAGTCAAGATATTTGCTAAGTTTATCTTTCTCAGCTTTAACGAGGTTACCATCATGTGGTATGGTGACATCAGCGAGCACCGCCTTCCGTTCTAACCGATCTATCAATACAATATCAGGCTTATTCGCGAGAATAGTCCTGTCAGTAATGATAGATCGGTCCCAATAGAGCGTGGCACGGCTATTTTCGAGAACTGGCGCAGGTATATACTTATAGTCCTCTTGCCTCTCGGCTCTCATAGTGAACGGACGTGTTATCTACTGCGAGCGCGTAAACCTTTGAACATATTACGACTTCGCCCCATCATACTGCACGAGGGAGCCTTTAAATTGGAGCCGCGGTCTGTGTCCTGTGGAGTCCCCGTGATTCGCGTCGAATGGTGCTTGGTGAGTTCATACTTATCAAGCGGACCATTCTCGCCGACGGGCTCGATCCAGCGACGCTTCTATGCAGCGACCCGCTTGCTCCTAAAGTGGGGTCTGTACCAACTGAGCTACAAGAGCAGTGAGCGGCCGCCTCGAAAATAAAGATTCGAACAAACTGCTACGCGCTCTACTGCTACAAGCTACGAACTCAGCGCTACGGGTCTTGCTACGAGCTTAAAGTGCTACGAACTTATTTCACAGCGGCTACGTGCTTTACTAACTGATCACGCTTGATCTTTTTTTCGCTATCAATCATTAATTTATCTTTGTCCTACCTCCTTGCGAGTGATGCTTCCAACACGTACGCCACCGAAACACGAGTCGCCGGCAGCGTCTGCTTTTAAATCACCCTTGCACCACTATCCTTCAGATCCTAATATCGCACTATCAACTCCAGATAACTCGATATTGAAAACTAAAACACTGTCATCTGGCAACATATCAGGAGGAATCAAGCGAAAGCGTGATGATGAAATTCTAGAATTGTTTTCACTGTGGAAAACAGAGCAGAACACTAAATTTGATGCTGTCTTATCATCCCTGACCGAAGTTAAGACGTCCCTCGAACAATTAAACTTAAAACACGACCAGGTCCTCCAGAGGTTGGAATTTTTGGAAAAGGACAGAACACTAAACAATATAAAGGTTCAGCAACTTGAATCCAGGATAGAGTTTATGGAACGTCAGGCTAGGGGCACAAGTGTAGAGATTCGCAATATCCCGCAGCTTGGAAAAGAAACAAAAGAGGACCTTCTTAAAGTGGTTCTTAAAACAGGAAAAGTACTAAATAATAGCTTAAGCTCTTCTGAGATTAAAGACGTATACAGATTAAACACAAAGGCTAACATCAAGCCCATCATAGCCGACTTCACCACGGTCTTCACTAGAGATAGGTTCCTGGCATCGATAAAAAAACATAATAAGGAAAACCGAGCCAACAAGCTCAATACTACATGCCTGGGTATTGATGGACAAGCCATACCTGTGTACATCTCTGAAAATCTGACAAGTAGAGATAGGCGCCTTTATTTCCAAGCACGTGAGTTTGCTAAGCTAAACGGATACGCATTCTGTTGGGTCTCTTTCGGAAGGATTATCATTCGGGAAAAAGAAGGCAGCGCTCCCATACGCATAAGATGCGAGAGTGATCTGGCAAGCCTACAACCAAACTAAAGACATGTACATACCTGCGCTACGAGCATAGATCTTACTGTATCTACCTACTTAGATCTCACTTAGTTATTACTTAAGTTTAATTTTAAAATGTTACATTATGTTTCACGTTAGTCTAGACTTAGGCATTCTGGAATTTGGCTACCTGTACTGTTGAAAAATTTATAAACTAATCCATTTGAAGATTGAACTAAAGATTATCCTATGTTCCTACATTACATAGAGTTGCTGTCTTACTCGTGGAAAACACGCACATTAACCTAGCTATCCTTTAAAATTCATTATTTTAAGTAATACAAACTTCATATAATTTAATTGATATATGGGAAGAATAGGCACATTGAAATATCTGTTTTAAGTTTAAAATGTTAAGTGATCTTGAAACTGTCACAAGTGATATTGATGACGTCATCAATGCAGGCTGCTCATATGTAATTGACGACCCAAATGTATTCTCTAAATTTATTGAAAATGAAAGCTGTCTTACTGTTGTGTCTCAAAATATTAGAAGCGTAAACAAAAATTTCAATGACTTTAGAATAACTCTAAATAGGACTGGACTGGATTTTGATCTGATGGTCCTCTCGGAATGTTGGTTAAAAGGCTGTGATACTATTCCCAAACTAGATGACTACTCTACTTATTATACACAAAAACATATTAACCAGAATAGTGGTGTCATCGCATATGTTCGCTCGAACCTGTCAAACGTTTCAGTTTATGAGCCTAATTTTTTGGAAGCGGACTGTTTGGTTGTTAAGATAGATAACACGGTGTTTATTTGTATTTATAGATCCCCTTCATTCCACTCTATCGAACGGTTCCTACAGTCTTTAGATAATCTGTTAAATGATCTTAAACTTACAACTAACATATTCATCCTCGGCGACATCAACCTCGATATAAGTAACAACAGTAATGATTCCAGAGCTGACGAATATCTTGACCTACTTGCCATGCATAGTTTGATACCAGGCCACACATTTCCCACCCGTCTCGACAAATGTATCGATCATTGTTTTGTTAAGTCAAAAACTAAGGTGACTACCGCTATATGTTCAACCTCTACCACAGATCACAATTCTCTATTCATGATTATACCGCTAGCACAAAGCCCTGGTAGAGCAGATAAATATGTGAAGAAAATAGACTACAAGGCTGCCTATAAGTTACTGGCAGATATAAATTGGGATACTTTCAACGATATAGACGATGCTAACAAACTGACCAAAACATTAATTGAAACTATTAGTATGGTTATTAAAAAAAGTTCTCGGATTAACATAGCTCCAAATAGAAAACGTATTATCCAACCTTGGATCACCCAAGGTCTGTTGCGATGCATAAAATTTAGAGACACCTTGAGTCGACGTCACAAAAATTCACCCAATGACAAAGACCTTGAAGCAACTTTCAAACGCTACAGAAATCACTGCAATAATCTTCTTCACAATCTCAAAAATAATCATGACAAAGAGGAGTTATATGAAGCTAAAAATGACATCAAAAGGACATGGAAAGTCATCAAACGTGTTTGTTGCCTAAAAAATAAAAACAGCAATGACTCAAACGAAACAAGCCTCCTGAAACTAGAACCCTCACCCCAAGATTCTGCTAATCTGGTGAATAATTATTTTGTAAATGTAGGTCGGAACCTCGCTAACTATATTCTGCAGAATTTAAATTTAACTGAAGATCAAATAATCGAAAACTATAAACCTACATGCACTTTACTGAATTCGCTCGTGATGCTAGATACTGATGAGACTGAAGTTAAAAATATAATAACGTCACTTAAGAAAACATCATCATGTGGTTGGGATGGCATATCATCCACGTTTATCAAAACCTTCTCTGGTCTATTATGTAAACCAATAACCCGACTGTGTAACCTTTGTTTTGCTACGGGCGTTTTTCCTACGATGCTAAAAGAGTCTGTAGTTATACCAATATTCAAATCAGGGGATAAAAACTGCATTAACAATTATCGTCCTATATCTCTGTTAACAACACTATCTAAAATTCTGGAAAAACTCATAAACGCTCGGTTAGTTAAATATTTGGAACGAAACAATATCTTGGCTAGCAATCAATATGGTTTTAGAAGTAAAAAGTCGACGGTTGACGCTATTGAAAGTCTTGTCTCTGAAATCACTAATAATTTAGACAAGCGTATGAAATGCATCGGAGTCTTTTTAGACCTGGCTAAGGCTTTCGACACCATATCAGTACCCCTCCTTTTGTGCAAGCTCGAGTCTATAGGTGTTAGAGGAATCCCTTTAAAACTCTTGAAAGACTATCTAAGTAATCGTACTCAGGCTGTAAAAATTAAAGATTGGTCCAGTAGCAAGTGCCCTATTCACTTCGGTGTTCCACAGGGGTCAGTTCTAGGTCCAACACTCTTTCTTATTTATATAAATTCTCTTTGCTTAACTAAACTTGAAAATTCAACTATCACCACCTTTGCTGATGACACAGTTATAACTTTTACAGGCAGAACATGGGAGGAAGTTAAATTCTTTGCAGAGGCTGGTATGCGCACTGTAAATACTTGGCTTAGTAATAACCTTCTCACACTTAACTTGTCTAAAACAAAGTATATTCGATTTTCCATCTATAAAAACAAACAACCGGAAACTGACTTAAACATAAAAGCTCACTCTTGCCCTCTTAATAGCACTGCATGTAGTTGCTCTACTCTATGTGCTGTTGAAAATATAAAATATCTTGGAATAATAATAGATAAACAACTGAATTGGAAACCTCATATAGATAACCTAAAAACAAGAATTCGTAAACTGATACACATATTTAAAAAAATTCGTAACTTAAGAGATGAATGCACCAACAAAACGGTCTACCAAACTCTATGTAAATCAGTTATTAGTTATGGTATTACAGCTTGGGGCTCTGCGGTAAAAACAAACCTCATCAAAATAGAGAGAGCACAGCGCTCCGTTCTAAAAGTTATCTATTTTAAAAGATACAGATACCCAACAGTAGATCTTTACAGAGATACTGGGGTGCTCACCGTCAGGCAGCTTTACATAAAAGGTCTTATATTAAGACAACACTCTGAACCGCATAGAATGGACAATCGCTGTTCTAGAAGATCTCATGAGGTATTTAAAATACCTTTGTGTAAAACTCAGTTTGCCCGACGCTCTACTAAAATTATTGGACCTTTCCTTTATAATCGATTATCTAAGATAACAAAAGAAAATTTAATTGGGAAAACAAGATTTGTCTGTGGAAAACTACTCCACGCATTTCTCCAACCACTGAACTACGAAGAAACTGAGAAGTTACTCATAGTTGCCCGCTAGGAAAATCCCGATTTTAGTGTAAAATACACTTAATATAGCTATAAGCACTTACATCGGTTATTCACATATATATATTTTTTTTTTAATTTTGTAGTAAATATTTTTTTTGTTGTCTTCTATTGTCATTTATGTTTTGATTTCTACGCTCTTGTTTTACTTTACTATAATACTTAAGAATCTATACTATTGAAACGTCCTACTACCTTATAAATTAATTTAAGGGTCTAGCCATCGTGAGGTATTGAGCTCTACCTTGCCGTAATACAGTTTTATAACTAGCACGGAAGGTACGAGACATACAACATATGGATGGAAGCCTTAAAGTAACTAATTTCTATAGCACAATAGTGTAAGCCCTAAGATGTTATGTTATTTTTTTAAATGAATTGTTTATAGAACATAAGTAAATAGCTGTATTAAACTTTAAGGCTAACTGTAAATCTTTTTGGAAATAAATTATTCTTATTCTTATTCTTATAGTACGGGACTTCCGGACCAGTAAGGCCGTATCGGAGAGCAAGTTGCTGGTGTATAATTTTGGCTACTTGGTTGTGTCTATGCAAGTATTGAGAATTAGCAAGATGCGAACAACCCGAAAGTATATGACGTAGGGTCTCCCCAGGGAGATGACACGCTCGACAAATATCGATTGTGCCATCTTTAATGATATACTTTCGGTTATTATTATTATTGTTACGAATACATACCATACATAAAATGTTATGTATTTTGTAATAAAATAATCATAGTCTCAAGAAGTTATAAGGTGTGCAAAAAACTGGAGTCATTATTGATTGGCGTTTCATCGACAACTAAATAATCTGTGACCCAGGGCTCCCCCTGACTACAACCCTGTACTCCTGCAATGCCTATACAGGTTAAGATGGCAGGTGGCCACAAAGCCACTAGGGTCCAATAACACCAAGGACCTATTCCTGGCGGTTCGAAGAACTGGTGAGGTCAGGGAAACCTTTCACTTTTTGTTGGCAATGGCAACATCTGGAGTCAATGCTTTGTTGGGAACATACTTGAGGTATCAATGGAAGAATGTAAGTAAGTACCTATTTTATTTTTCAAATACTTGTTGTGTGTACATTGTTTTTGTTTTCTGGTTAGATTTTAGATTTTAACCTATTTGTATTATTATAGTAGGTATGATAGATACTGGGAAGCTTACGTGTTCGATTATTCGAATGCAAACCCTAATAGTAATAAGTACCAAACTTTTACAACTACCCCATCAAATACCTCCCTATCTAACCCTTGACATATGATTCAACGTTAGAAATAGAAGCTCTTAACTAAGTTGCAAGTTTGTTGGAAAATCTTACCCACGCAAACACGTGTAGTAGGAAACATCTGATAAACGTAGACATTTTATGGTAAACAACGGTTTGAAGGTTTTTTTAATTTTATTTATCATATCACAATAACCCCCAAATGATAAATATTGCCATCTATGGCGCTCATTTAGGGGAGGCATGTCTAGCAGTGGACTATTATACGCTGATTTTGTTGTTGTTACAATCAGAGTAAGATCCACAAAAGAAGGCAGTAGATACATTAATGTTACGAACTAGATTTTACCCAAATATGCAAATATAACAAGTGATGGAAGATGTTGCATGCTAAGATTAAAAATTTACCGAAAAATCACGAAATAAAATAAACTTTACTTAAAAATTTTAAATTTCGAAATTTTGAAAATCGAAGAGAAAAATGTGAAGGTAGGGCAACCACGAATAATCAAGTAGCTAAAAGCTACCAATCTATCCTATTACTACATTGTTGATTATTTATTTTACAGTACCTACGTTTAATTTAAATAAAATCAACAACCTTAAAAGGGAAAACTCAAAACTCAAATCAAGGTAAACATCCCATTATAAATTAATTTAACCTTACCCTACCATACCCTTACCTTTAACCCTGGGGTTTTCTATTTTCATTGAATCTAATAGTACCTACTTCAATCTAACTTATTGTTGAATCTAACTTATTTTTCTTGTTTGATCTAACTTATTATTCAACACAGCTTTTCTACAAGTCACCAAAGCTTTATTCGAGTGAATGAGTCGAGCTCTAACAAGCCACGTGTTCTACCTTTCAGGGATTGTCTACCTTCCTTACCGTCAGTTCTCAGCGCTATATTCGCACAATACGGAGACAAACTCCACACAAAGGGACCCATCTTCCATGAGAACTAGCATACAATACGAGTCCTCCGAAAAGACACAAAAAGTTGATAGACACACAAAAAAAATCAAATATACACGTGAAAGCACCCACACCTGGCTTTTGATGGTTTCAATCAGAGCAGCTGCTTTATTAGGGTTCCTTACGAGTTTGCGATAGAACTTAACTTTTACTAAACTGGGTAAAGGTATCTAATTATGCAAAGAGATCGCAGGTTCGACCCTACCCATGCACGTTTAGTTACATGACAGTGATGTGTTAAAACTGGGCATTTCACATAAATGAAATGAAAAAAAAAAACGGAAGAAATACGCTAGTAATATTACTTAAATGGGAAGAAATAAGTCGTAACATCTTAGGGTAGCCACTGTTTTAATGAAATTACTTACCTATACATAGATATTATTTATTTAGGTTTACAGTATAAGCACATAGACAAGTCTAATTTCATACAATAAATTATTATAACATACAAACAATGGCGTCATTGATTTTCTCCTGACTTTAGTTTTTTGCCCTCAGCGGCCACTAAGGTGCAAAACGTTTTGAGCATCATCAGGAGACTTTTGAATTCGAACCTGAGTTTTACTCGCACTTGGCCTCTTTGTTATCCTAGAGACAGCCGACTTAAGAAATCCGTACAACAAAGACAGAGCACCAGCTGTCAGGCCAGCTTGCGCCATAAAAAATAGGCCAATAACTCCTTACCAGCGAAAAAAAACGTAAAGAAATGCTAAAGACGGCAGGTGGGTGTCAGCTGCGCGCACGCACCTTTTGTAATAATTGCACCGTTCTGTTTACCTCGACCGGTCCGACATTTTTATCGTTTTGTGGCGGCTATCAAGTTATATCTATCAATAACTCTAATTGATTTGCATACAACAAAGATGGTAGGAATGTGTTGATTTGATAGGCTACGTGGAGGTAGATGACCTATGCTCTGCTAATCCTACCCCGGATAAAATATTAATTTTCAAAAATCATCACTAGACATTTGCTGTCTGGGGTGATGGACATAAATGTAGTTAACAGACCTTGAATATGCACTGCGCTACCGTCAATTACGTATTTTCGCATAATTACTGGTTTGGAAGCTTTAGATGTTACGAATGCATTAATTTAGGAAAAATAATAACTGATACCGAGGGAGTAAAATAAGTAAAGCAAGGTTTTTATAAAAGTGCATAAGCCGTCGCAAGAATTAGAGCTTAGCAACTGTTCGTCCAATCTAAGTCTCACTAGTATTTACTTGCATTACAGTGCTGCTAAACTAACGCCAAAGTTAGCCACGTGCCAAGAAAGTGCAGTGAGGTTGCACTCCGGCCTCTGTAGGGTCACTTTTATATAATTTCTGTATTCATGTTGTCTATACTAATATTATAAAGAGGAAAGATTTGATTGTTTGTTTGTTTGTTTGAATTGAATAGGCTCCGAAACTACTGGACCGATTTGAAAAATTCTTTCACCATTAGAATCCTAAATTTTCCGTGATGAACATAGGCTATATAATATTTTCAAAAAAGTTAGGGATCCGCATGAAAAATTCAATACTTGAAACGTGCGCTGCATATTCGACCTCTTTTTCTATTATGGCGCGTCATAATAGAAAGGTTGAATATATAGCGCACTGTGCTTGTTTTTTCTCTACGGCCAGTGTCAGTTATAGAGTGTCGAGTCAATGTCAAAAACCCCAATGCTGTTAAAAAAGTAAGGGATCCGTATGAAAACTGTGAAACCCATTGTGTTAGTGTGTATAATTTCAGATTTTTTTGTTTAATACCCGTGCGAAGCCGGGGCGGACCGCTAGTTTGAAATAAATGCATTGAATTTGAATAACTAAGCCTAGGCAAAACCAACCTAATACGACCGTAGTAGTTTTTTTTAGCAAATATTAATATTAAAAAGGATTTGATTGTTGGTTTGTCTTGAATTGGCTCCGAAAGTATTCAAGGGACCGATTTGAAAAAATCTTACCAATAGAATCCTACTCGATATTTACAATGAGCCTGATGAACATTTTATGCCGTGTGGTGTGTGGTGCCGGCTAGAATTGCACCACCCCAACTCTTCCCACGGGTGTCGTAAGAGGCGACTAAGGGAAACTCACCGAGGGCGGGCAGCAGCGCCCTCTGTAGAACAATTCCACCGAACTGCGATCCCCAACCCGCATGCCCAGCGTGGGGATTATGGGCAATAACCCCCAAATGATGAATAATGCCACATATGGCGCTCATTAGGGAAGGCCTATGTCCAGCAGTGGACTATATAGGCTCATGTTGTTGATGAACAGAACATAGGCTATGGAATATTTTCAGAAAAGTTAGGTTAGGTTCGGTTAGGATCCGCATGAAAGTCAATTTTTGTTATACCCGTGCGAAGCCGGGACGCACCGACCGCTAATAATCTATACGTATTTTAAGTATACTGTACTTTCAAGGACACGATGCCCCAAAGCTTAATCGCTCCAGATGTCTTTCATGGAACTGTTAAATAAAAGAAAGTTGACCGAAACACCTCGGCGCAATCACGCGAGCACGTGTCCTCGCATCTGCCGCTAATTAACTACCTGCGCCCGCGCCGCCGGCCGCCGCCGTCCTGCCGCCACTTGGCGCCCCGGAGATTAGGGAATCTCTTTGTATGCTGCGTACACACCGGCCAAACAATACTTGTACGGTAGGTAAGTAAGAAATTTCGTAGGTAAATCATCGTAGTAGATGCTATCTGTGGTAGGTAGTATCGTAGGTTAGTATAAACGGACTTGGCGCCCGCCCCCGAGATTACGGACTCTCTACGCAGTCAATCCTTACTATTATAAATGCTAAAGTAACTCTGTCTGTCTGTCTATCCGACGTTCACTCCTAAACTCGGAACCGATTTTGATGAAATTTAGCACCGACATTGTCTAGACTGGGAGAAAGGACATAGATATTTTATCCCGCTGTCATGTTCCCGCGGGATAGTACGGGGACACGCGATACAACTGAATCCTATTAATTATTTATAATTTATAACAACATTAATAAAGTAAAAAAACAATTAAAGATACTATTCGACCCATTTTCGAATTATACGCAGACGAAATTGATCAAAAGCTGGTAGGCAAACAATTGAAATTTAATAACTAGAATACCTATATCATCTGATATATAGTTATGAATAAACTATATATCATCTGATACATAGTTATGATTATGACGTGCGTATAGCGCACTATAAGAGCGGACTAAGTCAGTGTCCGCTATAAGCACGTCAACACACTGTAAAACATTCACTGACCTGAAGAGGCTTTTCCTCCACACGAAGGCGACTCTGCGGAAGACCTGCCGTAGTGTCGACACCAGAGGTTCCAGTGCTTCCGAAGTCATCATCAATTGTAGCTAACGTCAAGTCATGAAACAATGACCATGTTTCCTGTAGCGCCACAATTTCTACCATCTTACAGACTTACAACTTCAAGAGACGCGTGAGACATGACATGAAAGCAAGTAATTTTCTATAGCATGTACTAAATTAGTTTTTTCATTTTTGGTTTTTAGGTAATTGCCTCTCAACTTCAGTAAGATAGTGATATCAAGTTTATCATGGGTTTATGAAACGCCACTAGAACTAAAACCACTACGTTCTAAAACTAAAACGTAGTGGTTTTATTCTCTTTGCGCCAGAATGACAGTTACCTACTCCTTGTGGCCATTATAATATCATCATCATCATCATCATCAGCCTATGAGTTAGTCCACTGTTGGACATAGGCCTCCCCTAATGAGATCTAATCTGCGAAAGACTGCTGGCAGATGCTGGATGCGACAAGCCGAAGACAGGGCGCTATGGCGCTCATTATAATATACCTGTGAAAAAATGTAGACAGGCTGCTATTGGTTACTGAAATTATAAAGGCGTTAAAATTTCGTAACCGTCAGGATATGTCACCCGGTCAGTTTCCTTGATCAAATAGGAAACAATTATTGATATACATAGATAAACTTCATACCGCACGTAGTCTACCGCCAGGTGACTGGCCATCCTGATGTCAGAATAAACAGTCACCTTGAAATGCCGAATTTCTTCTAAAATATAAAGGATGCAAATCCCGTACTACCGTTGGAAACAAATATAATCAATCTTTGGAAAGCATTTCATCGTTAAATACGACTCATAATCCTGACGGTAACAAAATTTCGCCTTCTAGCCATTTTCAGTTTAATGACATTAACATTATCTCGGTATTATATTATCTGTGTCTCGGGTTATAGAAAAAATATAATTTAGCTATGTCCGTCTCAAACACGCAGTGGTGAAAAAGCTAAATTTATGCCTACGTACATTTCTCAAAAGGAACTAACCTAGATTAAATAAAAGAAAGTGACGTATAATTCAATATTTTTTATTTTCTTCGTTTGAACATTGCATTTCACATTGTCAGGTACGTTCGACAACAGAATTTGGTACATACGCTTGACTGGAAGTACAAAGGCCAACATTTTAAGACTGAGTCATTATTTTACATACAAATACATATGTACTTTAGCCATTAAGAAATCATTCACTAAAGCGGGGCAATGCACATGTTAATTTTACAAGGTTTATAGACCTCAAGTAATACATAATAATATGTACGCGCCACTTTGGTAGATGTCGGCCTTATTTTATCAGTCTCTAATTCCGTCCAGTACGCTCTATCGCGAATCAGCCTTTATGTGGAAGAATGCTTTCAATGGCATCACAATTTTAAGATGGCTGGAAAAAAACTATTGAGACTCCGGCAACGGACGAATTTCCCATACAAACGTAATAGCAAAATGATTTGTAATTTGAGCATATTGTCACCAAAAGCTGCTAATATTTGTTTTAGAGTAGAGGAGAGTATCTACGTTCCTGCCACAAGCTTTTTGAAAACAGTTACCTACCTACACAAATAATAAGACAACGTGTTTTCTTCGAACAAATCGGATTTAGCTTAAGTTCATTTCTCAAAATTTTGTGGCAGGAAATTAGTTAAATACAACTTGAATACAAATAATAGCAGATCATGGTGAAAATTGCTCAAATTACAAGAATAATTGGTATTACGTTTGTATATATTTGGGAAATTCTTCCGTGTCGCCGGAGCCAAAATTGTTTACTGGTGTGGTTTGTGATAGGTATTAACAAAATTGACGCCACAAATATTGATTTTTTGCATAATATTTTCGATGTTATGCAAAAATCAATAGTTGAAAATCAAAAAATCAATAGTTTCTGCAGTAAAGCTTTTTTACGGAACCTAGCTAAAATATACAGGATAACTGTTTATAGAATTGTTAATTACACAGAAATACACCTAAAGCTAAGTAAGTTAATGTTACCAACTATAGCGACTGGTTTAAATAAGTCAAAAAGATAAAATATACCATTTATGGCGAGACGTTTTAGACGCACAGACACACTAGCGCCCTAGACCGCAGTGTATGGAGGTTTTTGTCCAGCAGTGGGATTCAGCGGCCTATTGGATTAGGACCATTTCGAGAGTCATTATTATAATTCTGAACAACATTTTTTTTATAAAACTATATATCTAAGGGAATAACAATGCCCTAGTAAAATATATTTTACGTTTGCTGCTGTGTCGAATGAACTAAATAAAACCATCATTTTCAGTTTGGCAGACATATGATCCGTAGTTGTTTTAAATTGTATGGAACCAATAAAACTTATCATGCATAAGTTTAGTTATGTTTCTGGCCTTTAAAATATTATTCAACTATAAATAGCTATTATTGAATTAAATAACAACAAATAAAACGTAATAGCTGCCGTATAATGTACAATCATGTATAATGTACAATCATGTATAATGTACATAAATAAGTTATTCACATAAAACCTACATTTAACAGTTATTTGGTAACAAACGTAGAGTTAGTTAACATTAGTTTTTTATCATTTTACCAATTGATACTGATGCCAATATTTTAATGGTCGTTTTATCAAAATTATTACGAATTTTGAAATGAAAAAAAATAAAAAGTTAAGCTATGTCTAGACACGAAATTTTGACACTATACAAAAATATTTACTTGACGAAAACTTAAATTAAAATCCGTTTGAGGTAAGGACATTTGTTGCTTTGTTAAAATGTCTCAAATCTCAAACAGGCTTCAAAAACTCGCTTTAAACGAGTCTACATCTAAACACTATACGAACTTACTTATAACTTACCGATTATATAAAATCAATTCCTTTCAACACGCAACATTATTTACATTCGCGTCAATATTTAAAACGTAACACAATATATTAAATTTTCATATTTCAATACTTTAAACATAATGGCTTTTAATAATACACAGTACTTGTTCGTTTAAACATTGATCTTAAGTTCTTAAGATAGTTTTAAATGGACATCTATCCGAAAACAAACCGTAATTATTTCGGTAGCTTTATTACCGATATTACTCTAACATCCAAGTACATAAAGTGTTCAAACAGGGTTTTTATTTTTACTTTTAAATTTGAAGCTTCCACAAAAATTTTATTTGCACTTTATAAACTTTATGTTGAAGCAAAATCTTCAATTTCTACTTCTAATTTCTGAAGACTATCTTACTTACGGGCTTGATTACTTGCGTCAGAAGAATTAAAACAGTTTGATTGCTTTCAGGAGATATACAATGAATTGAATAAGCAAGGTTAAGGCGCACAGAAAACGAAATCCGAAGCGACTTTTAGAACATTTTCACAGTAGCCGGCGTAATGCGCTTCTCCGTAGAAATGTGTACCTTGCGTGATGGAAATAGAAGTCAATATTCTATCAGACTCTTCAAAAGGTCGCGTCAAGTCGTTTTCAGTGTGTGTCTATTGGCCCTAGGTCGCATTTCCTCAGAGATGTGCTACGTAGCTAAATATATTCATCCTTATAAGTTACAAAGTAACGCCTGAATCTATTATTTAGTTTATGTCTTATCTATTAATCATGCTGTAAGCTATGCATAGCTTGGGGCTACATAATACGTCGTAGATGGTCTAATTTTTTATAATTTACTTACGAGTTTAACACATTCCGCTGCTTAGGTCCATATCACATCTCTGTTAGAAATAGTTAGGTACGGCACTTCGAGTTCTATAACTCGATAGTATCGTCTCGTCGACGAGACGTCCCATTTTAGTAAGGGCTTTCCTACAGCGGCCTCTACTTTGCGAACTTTCCTTTCTGTAAGCGGTTTGACTCCCTAAGGGATTTTATTTATTTATTATTATTGGGAATACAAAATAAGGGGTTCTGAGGGATAAAACGTTGGTTTTCTTCCAACATAACAAAGGTTTTAGTTAACCCGCTTCATTCCGAATCAATAGAATATAAACAGAATTACCTAGATCAGGCTAAACTATTGTACTTAGTTATATTTATATAGCGCACTTATATTTTGTCTATCTACGATTTTCTTTGAATAATTTTATAACTCGTCGACGTAATCGTAACGGAACGTATAAGACGTTATAGTCGACGATACGATAACGGAACTTATGACGTTATATTCGACGAAACGATAACGGAACGTATAGGACGCAAATTAATCCGGCGCGTTCAACAACGACTGTGAATCCAAGAGCTGCGTGGCGTCGATTAGACTGACGTGCATAGTGTCTAACGTCGGCGGTGGGTGTGCACCTTTAATGGAGAAGGGATGGAACCGAGAGACGGCGCTGCGGGGAGGCTCGGCGTCTGTCGAGCCGTTGGACTGCCGGCTGAGGATGGATAGGGCGGAGAGTTTCTCTTGGCAGCGACGGATCTATGGAAGAAATAACAACTTTATTTGACGACCTATGCGTCGCGGTGAAGGTGCGCTGGTGTTCTGGTCGTTTTCTTTATAACAAAAATATATAAGTAAAATTATATTAGTATAAAAGCCATCTAGTACACATAACATAATCTCTGCTTAGCTTGCAGCTAGATGTGTGGCTTGTCAAGAGAATTCGAAAAATAAATTATAGCAGTAGCTTGTTAGGTGATGGCTATTTTTTGTTGAGAACATTTTATTTTACTAGGAGGACAAGTCGTTCTGAGTGACCACATCAGAAGCCAAATAATCCCCACATCAGAGGTCTAACACTAACCGCATCACAGGTCCAACAATCACCGCATCAGAGTTCCAACAACCACCGCATCAGAGTTCCAACAACCCCCGCATCAGAGTTCCAACAACCACCGCATCAGAGATCCAACAATCATCGCATCAGAGTTCCAACAACCACCGCAGCAGAAGTGTTACACTCACCGCATCAGTGACCTGCAAGTGGTAGAGCTGGTACTGCGCGGCGCCGGCGTGCGGTGCGTCCAGCGGCAGTAGCCAGCGCTCGTAGCACTGCGACCACACCTCGACGCCGGCGACGCTGGTGCAAGGCGTCAGCCGGTCCAGTGGTGGCACGCTCTTGGTTACTTGTGCTGGGGACAACATAGCTTTTTGGTTAATACGTACGCTGTAGGTACGATAATATAATTTAAGGATTATTTTATTTATTTTAAGGTTATTTTTGTACTTATGTTTTCTTGTGCCAGCCAAATAAACGTTTTTCTTTCTTTCTAACTTAGGTCACAATACGCCGAAATGGCAGCGGTGGACAGGGTCGCGCACAAGTTTCACAATATTTAACTTTTATTATATGGTTCGAATCCCACCTCGAGACTAATCTTTGTACGATCTGCAGATATTTGTTCAGAGTGTTCTGGTCATTTTAGCTAGCTATTAATATATTATGTATATCAGTCATCTAGTACCGATAATACAAGCTCTGCTTAGCTTGAGGCTAAGGGATGCTGTGTGGATTGTCCAGCATTATTATTTATTTATTTTATTATTTAATATTCCGACGTGTCCATGAGTACTTATCTGTTGATGTTTTTGAGATTGTAAGCTCATTAGCAAAAGCAAAGCATATTGTAGTGTCATAAAAACATATTCTATAAAAACCGATGTTGGATTTTCTCATGACGTCATCATATCCTAGTTGGCAGCGAAGTTGTTAAATGGTATCTAATCGGTCAATTATCGCTAAATGTAAAGCTGGCTACTCACATAACTTAAGGTTAGGTGTGTGCGGCGTGCTGCTAGCAGGACTCGTCGTGACGCCGTACAGAGGATTGTAGAACAACGCCTTGTCTTCTTCAGAAAACTGTTCGCCCCAGTCCCACACAGGTCGAGGGACGAAATTCTGGAACAAGAATAATTATTTATTTTTATTTATTTAATTAAAAAGAGTCTGGTTTTGTTTGCAAATGGATATATCACATCACCAGCCTATAATAATGACAGCTCTGACAGGAATAATGACAGGACATAGGCCTCCCCTAATGAGCCCTTAAATGGCATTATCATTTGGGGGTTATTGCCCATAATCCCCTCGCTGGGCATGCGGGTTGGTGATCGGTTCGTAGTTAACCCGCTCACATTCATAATTAATTCGTCGATAGTTTTTAAAGTAAAACGGCATTAATATTACCTTCTCCCTCTGCTGCGCTAGATCCCTATCCCTCTGACAGTTGAACAGAAAGGTGTCGAAGAGATGATTGTGCGCCGCGTCCCACAGCGAGGTGAGGTATGTCTCGCTGAACTGGAACCGCGCCGGGAACTGCTGGGTCAACTGCCACACGCAGTCCAGGTATAGCAGGAAGACGGGGGCGGTCTGTGCGGCTGTGGTCTCTTTAGCGGCTGGTTCTTTGGGATTGCCGGGGCGGGGAAGGCCAAATCTGCGGAAATTGAGGTTATAATGTTAGAATGGCTGTTA
Source organism: Eupithecia pulchellata (assembly GCA_963931895.1). Classification (NCBI taxonomy): domain Eukaryota; kingdom Metazoa; phylum Arthropoda; class Insecta; order Lepidoptera; family Geometridae; genus Eupithecia; species Eupithecia pulchellata. Next base: position 4,931,647 of record OZ007536.1, on the reverse strand, counting down.
TCACAAAAATTTCATGAATGATAATAAGCAGGTCTGTGCGGCTGTTGTGTCTTTAGCGGCTGGCTCTTTAGGATTGCCAGGGCGGCGGAGGCCGAATCTGTGGAGATTGAGGTGATAATGACTGTAATCACAAAAATTGCATGAATGAAAATAATAATAATAGGACCATCTTCCGATAGTCGTTTCAGTTAACGGCGTAGTAGCGAAGAGTCTCGATCAATATCTCAAGAGACTCTCGCTTGGAAGTTGGATCAAGGGTCAGATCCAAAAGGCGGTACTCCTGGACTCAGCGCGTATCGTCAGGAATTTCCTCTCTCTGCAGCCCTAGTCACCGACCGCTTGAGCCTAGCTTCGCGGTTGTTGATTCACCGTTGATATATTTTTTAGTGTAGAGATATTTTATAATCATTTTGCTGTATTTTCTATAGTAAAAAATGATTTTTTAACGAGATGAATAATTAAATTAAGTGGAATAATAATAATAACAATGGAGTGGGGAACAATAGAGTGCCCACAAGTTACCTGTCACAGAAGGGATGTCCCAGCGCCACCCATTCCTTCTGCACGAGCGACTGGAACCCTGATATCGTCCGGAAGTAAGGGTCTACCAGCAGCTGCGTCAATGACGATACCACCGCAGAGTAATCAACACCGTCGCCTGGAAGACAATCATTAAAATATTAGTATTTAGTTTAGTTTAATCATAAATACCGTGTGTTGCCGGCATAGAATTTCACCACCCCAACTCTTCCCGTGGGTGTCGTAAGAGGCGACTAAGGGAGACACACCGGGGGGCGGGCAGCAGCGCCTTCTGCAGAACAACTACACCGAACTGCGATCCCAACCCGCATGCCCAGCGTGGGGATTATGGGCAATAACCCCCAAATAATGATGCCATCTATGGCGCTCATTAGGGGAGGCCTATGTCCAGCAGTGGACTATTATAGGCTGGTGATGTTGGTGATGATGTTGAATCATAAATAAATGTAAGTAAAATTTAATTTAGACAACAAACAAACTTTACAAACAAATGTACATTTGTGTCGGAATATTGGTACCTACAGTTAAAATAATGAATATAAAATCTTACGCAACTCGATGATCTTCGAGTTACAGTTACGGCCAAGAATTGACTACAGTATGGATAATTATTAATAAAATAATAAAAATAATTATTCAAATAAACTCGTAATAGACAAAACATAAGTGCACTAAGTAAATAAATATAGCTAAGTACAATAATAGCCTGAACTATAATCACAGGATTCATCTAGGAATCTTTAAGGCTCGGATTTTTCTTGGATTACGGGATTTTAACTGTCCGTGCCTCAATAACTATAAAATTCATACATACCTATAGTTAAGGTCTAGTAAAAACACAAAGGTGTCATTCCATCCGATAGAAAAAAGTCACGACCTCTAAATGAAACTTTAAATAATCAGTGCAAATAGAAAAAGGAATAAAATCACACAAAATGTGAACAAAAAAATTGCAAACGTTATTACGCAGTGCATCACTAGAAAATATTTTTATTTGCCATACAAAATATTTATCAAAACATCTCAATGTCTACAAAATCGTACTCGGCTGCCTGCGCACCGTCTTGTTTATACTTGCCGAGGCGCCACAGAGAGTGGTCATATCGGGTATCCACGCGTTAACATGTGAACAAATCGCGAAGTTGGAACAGTAAACTAACCTTCTTGTAATACAACAGTAACGTTGTCGGATAGCTGCTGGGCCGCCTCATCCGCGAACGCGATACAGTTAGCGACGTGCCGCAGCCATCGGCTCGACTCCAGGATCGAATAGTACTGAGAGTCTTGGATCTGCAAGGGGAACATATTATAATTATATTTTAGTATTATTAGGCTAGCTCTTTGTACATATGGGACCGGGTAAACGTGTTCTTGAGTGGAGACCGCGACTCGATAAACGTAGTGTTTTGTACGTAAGGGTCCGGCTGGGGTAAATGTGTTCTTGGGTGAAGACCGCGACTCGGTAAACGTAGTGTAGGACACTCTCCTGCTAGGTGGGATGACGATCTGCGAGAGACTGCTGGCAGATGCTGGATGCGACAAGCTGATAACAGGGCGCTATGGCGCTCATTAGGGGAGACCTATCCAGCAGTGGCTGATTGCCCAATTATTGATTAAGCAAATACACGAATATTGATTTTTTATTAATATTAAGAGAGAGGGGACACCCCATCCCCTATCACAAGCCAATTTTGCTTTAAGGGTTACTCCAGCCAGAACCTTTACATATAGTTTTTGAGTAATTGCATAAACATTTATATTATTTTTATTAACTTGTATGTCTGGTACTACAGTCTTACATGAGGAAAAGATGGCTGAAAAGATCATATAAGCATATAGACAAATATTTGTAAACACTGGGGGAATAACCCTCAATGAGTTTCCCTGAAGTGCAGAATGATTAGTCATTTGTGGGTCTATAAATAACCTTTTCTTTGGTTGAAGTAATTAACAGGCAAGAGGTATTCTTTGAACCCTTATGTCATAGGCAAATAAAAAAGGAGGATAACTACAGTGGTATGGCCTGCAGCCAAAATAGCATCATGAGATCATCTATGTAATATAGTAATTTAGTACACAAAAGGTCTCCCTAGCTTGGGGCTAGATGGTGTGAATTGTACAGCATTATATATTTGTTATGTCATATAAATAAATAAATAAATTTGGTTTATTATGGTCGGAAGAATTCACAATTAAAACGGTTATTAAAAACAATTACATTAATTAACAGAAATTAAATAGAAACAATCATAATACAGCATCACTTACAAATAGTCATAGTTATGACGCTCACAAAATAAAAAAAACACTCTCTTATTAATTTATGTATCAGGAGAAGAGATTCTTATTAGAGAATTTAAGTGTGCAATTAATAAAATTTCTATCCATCTATATCTACAGACATCAATCTAACAAAAACTCACCCAAAATCCCCCCAACGTCGTAGGCGTACACAATTCAACTAGCTTCTTATACGAGGTCTGCAGCGCCGGCAGCGGCGGTAGAACATTCACACCGTTGCTGTTCACGAATGTGTTACCGCACAGGTAGAGGACGTGGGGTGGCGTCAGCTTCGGGTGCGAGCGACGGACCTGGGGAATGTATTACAGGGTGATAAGGTTTAATATGCTGTGTTTATTTTATCGTACAGTGAAAATTTAGCCTAGTGACGTCATCATCAGCTTAGAGCTAAGAATGAACGACGGACCTGGGGAATGTATTACAGGGGGATAATGTTTAATATGCTATGTTTATTTATCGAAGATTTAGCCTAGTGACGTCATCATCAGCCTTTGCATTGCAGTGCCCTTCCAATGTACCTAGTGAAAACTATACTAATCACTCACTTAGCCCTAAGAATGAACGACGGACCTGGGGAATGTATTACAGGGGGATAAGGTTTAATATATGTTTATTTATCGTACAGTGAAGATTTAGCCTAGTGACGTCATCATCAGCCTTTGCATTGCAGTGCCCTTCCAGAGTGCATGTACCTAGTGAAAACTATACTAATCATTCACTTAGTTTTAAGAATGAATGATGATGATTTCATTTTTATTCATTCTTAGTCAAGTAAACATAAATTAGATATGTTAGAGCACATCTGTACAAAGTACGTAAGTAAATAATGTTGGACAATCTATACAGCATCACCAAGCCCCAAGCTAAGCAGAGCTTATGGGTACGAGATGACTGAAATACTTAATAATATTGTATAGATATTTTTATCATGCATAGGTAACGTAATAACGACCAGAACAGTCACTCCAAATATCTTCAGATCGTACAAACATTTGTCCCGAGATGGGAATCGAACCCGGATCCTGCGTGCAGACGGACCTTTGCCGACCCCATGTCCTAAAAACTGTTACATACATTTTTCATAATAAACAATATAATGATACCTGCTCTAAAAGGACGCTCTCTGCCGCCGCAGCCTGCTCCGTGTGCAAGAGCTCCCCGCTGCGCAGGAGCGCCGCGCCCTCCCTCCTCCCCCACACCCACAGCGGGACCCGCCCCCCGCGGAACTGCCGCGCAGACTCTATCAGCGAGTAGTCTAGCACAGAGCGTGGGACTATTAACGTCTCGCCTGCGGTCAACATGAACGCATCTGAAACATTTTGAATCTATTTTATTGTTACTAATAACTCTACAGTAAAATATATACAAAACGGTGTATCACCGGCCGTGAAGCTAAGCTCAGGCGGCCGGTGACTAGGGATGCAGAGAGAGAGTTCCTTAAACATGTTTTTCGGCTAATAAATACCTTTTTATGTGTTATCTTCCAACACAAACTTGGATCGTAGTTAACCCGCTAAAATTTCATAAACCATCATACGATTAAAAAGGTACTTCCACACTCACCCGAAGTCCCATTAATACAGGTGATCCTCCAATGCGGGCACTCGCACCGTTCCAACTCCCGCTTCCAGTCCCCAGGCCGCTGGAACATGTTCATGTCGAGGGGTAGGTGCATGTGGTACTCCTCTCTGCACTCGAAGGCGAAGAGTAGGTCGTGGCGCTTCGGGAACGCGTGGTGCATCAGCGCCATGGTTATCTTCCGGCCGTGGTCGATAGGGGAGTTCGCGAAACTGAATGTGAGGACTTTCATGTTCTGTAAGAGAATTGTAACATATTTACATTATGCTGAGAGACCGTTTTGTGACTCAATGGGAAAAAAGTTAAAACTCATTATTTTATTATTTTTATTCTTCGGTATAGGTATAAGGTTAAAACTGTTTTTTCAATGTAATTCTTTTGTCATTCCTTTGAGGATCTCAAGAGGAGCAAATATGCAGGGCAGAGCCTACGAATTTGCTCCTCTTGGAGTAGAGACCCTAGGTCCGCGGGGTACCTAGTACCAAGGAGCTCCGGGTTTTCAAAAAAATATTTGAGCGTTTGATCGAAACAAAGTGTGAGCATGTAAAACAATAAGCCATGTGCCTCGGTACAAAATAATACGACACATGACAAGATAATAACAAAACGATATAAATAGATACCATTTTTAAATGCTTTACCATATTTTTACTGGCAAGCTCGATAGCTAATCAAAACATTTGTAGTCTTATTCCAGAGGCATAAGGTTTACAGTCCGATGATAATTTCGGACTGGGCGTATGTGTGATTGATTTATTTTCCTATAGTATATCTGGTTTTAACGAGCAATGTCACATTCCTCAGATTCAGTGAGTCAACGGCATAGATAAGATAATGTACACACAACTATAGCAAGAAGCAAATTCGAGAAAATATTTTCAAAAATACTGAAGCGTAAATTTTTTTTTTCATGAATACATCCCGAATTATCGCTTCCGACTGATTTTAATACGGATCAGATGAGCTATCTGTAGCAGCAGTACCAGCAAGCTCAATTCTATAAACTAAACTAGAACCCTCTATTCGATCCTATAACTAAATAAATAATGCCGGACAATCCACACAGCATCATCTAGCCTTAAGCTAAGCAGAGCTTGTGTTATGGGTACTAGATGACTGATATACGTAATACAATATTAATACATATATGTATAGATATTTTTCCCATAACATTTTGTGTGCCGTGTCCCGGTTGCTGGTGACCATGGCATCAAGGGAACATTTTATTATGATTGTTGGTTAAAACCTCTGAAGGAGGTGATCATTTGCGTAGCTTTTTGGTAATCCAGGCTGTATAACCAATCATGAAAAGACCCAATATTCTAATGATGCTGTAATTGCTGGTCAAAACTTGATTAAACCTGCCTATAACGCTCCCGAAGTCGAAGTAGATATAAATATCTACAATAATACATACATATAGGTTTGCCAAGAGTGTTAGTTAATTTTTTTTTAGTTGCGATCTCAACCATAATCATGTCCCTGAGATTAGTCGAAAGATTTAGAGGTTGCTATGGTGGAAAATTTAACGTAGCGCTGGTCTTCCGTTTTAGCCAGAATTAGAGTGTGTGTCACCGCTTACGTATGAAGAGACTCATTTTACGCGACCCACAACTCAAAAATTTACTTATGTTTGGCCTCAGCCGCAGTCTAAGTTAGAACTAAAGGGGGTTAGTCTATGGTCGTACTCACTTTACATATAACCTGTAGTCCTTTCACCTTGCCAGGCATATCTCCGTACGGCATGAGCCGTCTTCGTCGCACGGGACCCCCGTCCGTCAGCCAGACTGCGCCCACGCATGTCAGCGGCAGGTCGTACGTGCCTAGGAGGTGGTTGCGTTGGCAGTATTCCTGAGAAGGGGGGGGGAATAATTATAAATAATAAGAACGCTGGACTTTCCACACTACGGGTGCTAGATGACTAATATACTTAGTACAATATATTACATAGATATTTTTTTATTATACATGGAAAGGGACAAGAACAGGTTCTCAGAGTCTATTGTTGCCTTAATTTGATCAGACCAAGGGTTGGTGACCGTCCTCTTGGTCTTCTTCCCTCCATCTTGGCTAGTACAAGCAGTTTTTCAAGGTCTCATGAACTTCTTGAAGAGCTAAAAAAAAATCAATATCCCCAATTTACTTTCATTCGTGACTCTCGTTTCTGATTCAACTTACTTAGTGGCATTATCTTATATTTGATAAAGGTTCCCATACTTACATCAACATGCGAGCCCTCCAAAGGCACAAAGGTAAGCTTGTAGTTGGTGACGAACAGGGAACCGAACCTGCCCCTGTCCCGTTCGCTCAACGGTGTCAGCATCACCACGCTGTGGGCCGCTCCCGTAACGAGCTCACCTGAACAAACATAAGAAAATATCTGACTGTGCAGTTTTATTTTTATAGGTACTTAACAACTTCCGCTGGTGTATGCGTTTTTTCTTAGTAAAAAGTAAATACCGCTATACACTTTCTCATGATGATAAAATTTATCTCTCTTTGAAAACCTGCTTGAAATCAAAAAATCTAAATCAATGTGCTTTATTTCCTTTAGACCTTACGGACTCTTGGACACGTCACAAAATACAAATTCCATAAAAGTAATACTGGGAAATAAAGCTTGTTTACCTAGTTCTGAAAAGAACTAGATATACAGAGACAGAACTTTCAGAAATTAAATGAAAAAATACTTTTTGTTGAAACTTTATACAAAACATCCGTCGTCAACGTCTTATCCCTGCCTTGTCTCGATTTTCCATTGAAACAATTGAGCTAACTGTAGACCTTTGCAAATAATCTACATGTAACTTAACTTATCCATACCATATGCTGAAACATTGAATATCTTAGTGGTGGCCGGAAGATTAGATGAGGATCGCAAAGGACCTTAGATCATTGGAAGCACAGAATTACAGTTACGAGTTACAAGAGCAGCACAAGAGGAAGCCTGTAAGATGGTTTCTGCAAGTTGTTGACGACTCATCATGACAAATGTGTTTATATGTGCAAAACAGAGACTTCTGTTAAATACTTCTCCATCACGTGATTATAGTAGCATCATGCTGAAAACCTTGTTGAGTGTGAAAATCTAGTTGATCAATCAACCGTTAAATTGGGTGACCTTGTCTAGACAGAACATTATATGGGCAATTAAACAGTTTTATCTAAACGGTGTAAAAAGATAATCCAGTCGATTTTTGTAGAGATCATATTCTAAAAGAAAAAGTACCAGGACATTGGTTTTCGTGCGTGTCTAAAACTTAAAGAAAAAGAAGTAGTATGTTATGTCCCGTGACGAAAGTTAACATGTTTTTGATGTCGGTACACCACTTGAGATAAGACTAACGACATACACACACAGCTTGTTCTTTAGCTATATAACGTTGGCAATACGTACGTTGCCGTTACTATTACGTTTGTCATGTCATGATCATAGAAGACTATTTCACAAAGAATCCTTCAAACTAAATTACCGTATATTGCTGAGTGGCTTTCGTACCACTGCCGTAACAAATTACCGTACCACGGCCGGATAATCTGTTTAAAAAGGACGTGTGTAACCGTAAATCACAGCTCAAAGATGTCCACAGTTGGACAAAAAGCCTATGTCAAGCCTGCCAATAAGGTTCAGCATTATCGTCACATTTCACGGGTTGGTCATCGCAGTTCAAGTGGTGGGTGTTCTGCAAGGTCCCAGCTACCCGCCCTGATATTCTGAAGTCGTTAGTTTGACGTCACCCACGGAGAGTTAAGGTGGTGTTAATACTGATTTAGTTACGTCATATCTCGTGAAGTCAAAGAATTCATCTCAAATGGGTGACCTGACGAATGCAGCTCAATGTCACAGGTTATTCACACGAGGTGGTGATGTCATAGTAAAGTTATGGCATCGCACCGGTAGCCAAATCAAAACTAATTATTTTTGTATTTAGTTATTTTGAATTTTTTTATTGCACGATAACAAACCGTTAGATGTAAAATAAATGAGCTTTTTCAGGGTTACCCTGAAAAGATTTTATACCTTCATCTGTGATATTTCTGGCTAATTATGTGTAGTATATTTAATGTAATAATTTAATAACTGACTTTATAGCTTTAATATATGTATGACTATAGAATTTTAGTTAGGTACTCTATTGCATTGAGTGTGCCCGAAAGATGGGAGTAAGGATAGAAAAATTACTAAATAAATAATTTACAAATAAAATCAAAGTTCAATCTAAACACCATCTATGTAAGGTGGTTGACGCAGCCTCGGTGTTAATTTAATTTAATAATGCTTACTTTACATACTTCTGATTCCATTTTTCTGATATGATAATGTAAAGCAAAGTACCTGCTTATTTTTATTTCTATAAAATTCATATAAATCATTTTTGGACTTTGCCTTTTTGGTATAGTTTAAGTCGGATTCTCATAGCAGACACAGCGCGATATCTGGGAAGGTATGTGCCAAGATAATTAATTAATTACCTAGGCACATGGCTAGATACTATACTGCATACTTGCGTGGCAATGTTGTGGGATAATCTGACATAAAATAAATTATTTAGGTTGTGAGAGTAACGGTTTGTGACCGATTAAATAAAAAAAATAAACAAAATATTAATCCGGTATTTTATAGTTGGCGATAAAATTATACCAACTATTCCGTTTCAAGTTAAGACTTTATGTATAAGTCCATTGAATTCAGCAGCAATGGAATCCACCTTCAAAACACAATTTGTAACAAAAGAACTAGATCCTAGGGCCTTGGCGGTCAATGGAGCGTGCTTCAGAACGAGGGAAACAAGAGCATGTTTGCGCAAGCCGCTCTGACCGTGAAAGTTGTTGCGGATGGTAACTTACGTCTTTCGAGTAAACAGATTCACTCACTTAGTAGACTGGGCAGTCAATGAGTTATGTACTATAAACTAAAAGCTTTTTTATATGAACTCTAAATAATACAAACAGCCGTAGAAGAACAGACGTTTATTTTATTAGAGTACATAATACTTATTTGGGGCTCTCATTACCAATATAAGCTATTGTAAAAATTGCTTGTGGTTTGGTGAGACACTGATGATGACACTACGTTTCCTTTTAGACTTTTAATTTCTGCAATTGCGGAATCTACGGACTTTACTAGACCAGCGGAACTTCGGAACAAGATAACTAGATTCTCAGGCCTTTGGAATAGGCCCTGAAGCATGAAGTATACTTCCCGTTCGTCCCCAGTGGCGACGAGAAGTGGAGAAGAGCGGGAATAACCCGCTTTATTGTCCTCAACGGAGCATCTTCAGAATGAGGGAGACAAGATAATATGTTAACATCACGGTCAGTGCGAGTTGACTCATTGCGGATGCTTACGTCTTGTGAGTTAATAGATGCAATTCGTTTTTATTTGGAAAAAATATGAACTAAGTAAATATCTTTGGTCAATTTTGTAGTACCTAGCTCAATAATCGGAATTTCAGAAACTCTGCAATGCCTAAGACCCTATGAGTGCAGATACCTTAAATCATTTTCACTTAAACTAGGATATGGAAAAAGTGTTTACTTTCACTTAAAAAGTGTTTATCTAATAAAATTAGGAATTAACAAAATACACACACTTAAATAACTAACTATATATTATATAGGTAGTTTCATTTTTAAGTTACGCGTGGATAAAAGTACTATGCCCGTGATATGGAAAAGTAAAATTTACCAAAAAAAATTATGCTAATAGACTCAGTTTCACGAGAGGATCATAAATTAATAATATACTCGTAATATAACATTGTATCAGAAGTAAACAGTGGAAGTTAGTCAAAGGTACACCTGCTGTGTGGATTGTCCGGCATTTTATTTATTCTATCAATGCTACTTAGGACATACCTCGTTTAAGCACACCCATCACAGTTCACATTACACCATACACTGGGCGGGTCGTCCGATCACTTCCTCGCCATTATATGGTGGTACAGTTAGGTGTATGGATGGCATACATAACGACTATTATTGTAATTTACATCAGCGCACGAGCGATCTAGGAAAATTACGTCAAGACTTGAATACTAGATCGATACCATCATACATATCATCCTATCTGTACCATCATACATGTCCTAAGTCCGTCATCAGTTAAGGCGCAGAGCGTCAATCATGGAACCTCAGTGTAGTACCAACATCAAAAAAATTTGAACTTTATACCTATATAGGACTGTGAAACTATGACAAAACGACGTGCGGCGAACAGCACTTAAAGACGTTGCGTTGCGCGCAGATGTTCCAGAAATTAACAAATTATTTGTGCTGCTTTCTATCTGCTGCCGAGTTCAATTTTGACGAAATTTGGCATAGACATTGTCTAGACCGGGAGAAAGGATGTAGGATACGTTTTCTCCGGGGATAGTACAGGGCCACGCGATTAGGGATTGCAATCCGGATATCCGGATATCCGAATTATCCGGATATCCGCTAATTTTCATATCCGGATAATGGGAGCTCCATTATCCGGATAATACGAATAATACGGATAGCTACCTACAGTTGATTTTTCTAATTCACGACACAACACTACAACGCATCCAGCATTTTAGAAATGTTATACATATTTAATGCATACAATACTTTGTGTTGTTAAAATAAACATATTATAATTCGTGCGTGTTTCTGAATCTGAAGCTATAAACAAGCAAGACCTACACTAGCGGGAGCGCGCAATCGCATCACTATCGTTAACACTGGTTGGTCAGTGATTCGACGACACCGACACAGACCGATCTCCACGCACGCAGCGCAGCTACCCCACACACACTACTCTAACTGTACCCCGCCCGCACACCGCACCGATCAGGGAGGCCAAAGAAGTAAGAAGTAACGGGGTCACCGAGAACGTGTCTCGGTCTACGGAGGAGAGGACTCGTGGGCGGATTATCCACGGGATAATCGGGAATGGTGGAAATCAGGAGATATCGTAATGATCAGCTGCCGCTTCATAATGACGCTGGGAAGCAGTCTTTTTGAAGTGGGCAATGGACTCGAGTTTGAGATCTTGATGAAGGTTTTTATTGCGCATGTACCACGGGCAGCCCGTGGCTTTGCGCAGAAATCTATTTTGGACAACCTGAAGGTGGCGGACATTGACCGAATGGCCAAATACCACTGAGGAGTAGGTCATGATAGGACGTACGACCGCTTTGTAAAGTGTCACCTTATTTCTAAGGGACATTTTACTCTTCGCTCGTAGGAGGCTGTTCAGCCGGCTAAGTGTAAACTTTGCACGGTTGGTTACAGCGCGAATGTGGGGTTTGAAGCTGAGGCGGTGATCTAAGATCACCCCTAAGTATTTGGCTGTCTTGGCAGGGAGGCCAAAGAAGTAAGAGCATGGAGAGGGCCTATAGAGCTTTGCTAGGAATACCACCCACAAGCGTGGAGGCAGAGCGAGTATTTTCTGCCTCAAGCTACCTCTGCAATCACTTGAGGACGAAAATGAAACCGGACTCCCAAGGTTTAGGTATGGGTACTCCTGTTTCCGCATTTGGACTCAGTTCGGTCCATTATGCGTGATGTGGGTGCTAGCAGAGCCAACCTAACTCCGTCCAGAAGCGCAGAATCTTCCTAGGGTCTTCACAGGCTTCACGGAGTGACCTCGGCAAGTTGAGGATTTCTGTTCATTGTGCTGTTACTCCTTCGCATTCCAGGACTACGTGGGCAGCTGTTTCGTCGTCGCTGAGGCATCCTCTGCAGAGAGGACTGCCTGTTGCTCCGATGGTGAATAGGTTTTTGTTCAGTGGGCAATGCCCTGTTAGTGTTCCTACCAGAATACGTAGGTCCAGTCGATTTAGGTACATTAAGCGTTTAGTTAGCTTCTTTGATATTGATGGGAGCGCCTCTAGTTTGTCTACATTCAGTTAGGCGTGTCCATCGTTCGTTATGCATCATTCTAGTTTTGAGCCTAATCCATGTTTGGATTAATGAAAATGGCAAGGGGAGGAAAGGAAGTAGACCTTCTGTGGTTGTTTCAGATCCCCACCGTGCCAGTTCATCAGCGGCGTCATTTCCTAGCGATCCGCTATGCCCTTTTACCATTGAAGGGTGATCTTGTTATTTGTCGATATCCTTTCTAATGCGAGGTGGCTTTCTAGCGCCATTTTTTATTGTTATTATGTTAATTGTTAAGAAACGTTTATTTAATTTGATTGATATATAACATAGCTGTGTGTGTACATTCGTAAGTTTGATCTCGTCACTGTGTTGATTCTTTGTTAAAATCATTTTAGAGTACCTATTAAAATAGGAAGTTGATTTACGTTACGTTACGGAGGAAGGATTCGTATTTATATTAAAAAATAAGTTCGATGGAAAGAAGTAAACCGTTTTTATTTCATAGATATTTTAGTTTTTCAACCCATTTAATCGATACTCTTATTTTTAATCTCTATGTTGTTCAGTTTCTATGCGAATTCTATTGTTATTTTATTAGAACTTTAATGTAACGTTTTTTAAGTATAAATTAATGAATACTTATACTTTAAAAACCCATTTTCCTTGTTTTAATTTAATTTTTATGTATATTTTACAATTATCCGAATTATCCGAAATATCCGGATATCCGAATAGTAAGGCTCACTACTATCCGAATTATCCGGATACGAAAATTTTACGGATAATGCAACCCCTACACGCGATATAATCAAATACTATTTTTGTTATCATTTATTTGTTATAAATTAGAAATACTATCCAAATGCTTTTCAACTTCTACGCAGATGGAGTCGAAGGCAAAAGCTAGTATTAAGTAAAAACCTTTTCCATAACTTAATTTATGGTATCTAAGGTATGTCCTAATATGTAATGACAAAAATATCAAACTAAAAAAAAGGGACGCAATAACAAAATTCAACACTGTATGATATAGACACATCAGCCATAGGCTGCTCATCTTGAACAAATAAATAAATAAATAATAAAAGTGTATTATTCAAGGCATCTGTACTCATAGGGTCTTTAGGAATTACAGAGTTTTTGAAATTCAAATTATAGAGGTATTATTAAAGTAACCAAAGAAACTTGTTCATATTTAATTTATTAATGATCATAAATGAAATAGAGATTTAGGTTTTATAATGTATTGCCAGCCAATATTATCAATCTTGGCAAAAAGGCCATTAGGAGCACCATCAAAAACCACCTCACCGAGAGAGTCTACTTTGATATAAAGAGTTACTTAACCCTTCACACAACGCAAAAAAAATGGCGCTAATGTGTGCGTGTCGAATTACTCACGCCCCCCTTTCGCGCGCCTCATAAAATTACGTCATAATTTAGATAAATATTCATAAAAAAATATTTAGATATTCTATCAAAGTTCTGCAAACGGTATTCGATTCCTAAATAATTTATCTACGTGTATTTATTATTTTCGCAAGCTAATATCTACAAACAACTACACAAAAACTAAATATTACGCGACTTTTTCAGAAGCATAATTTTACTAGTACACTAACTATATTTTTATGGAAATATAATAGAATGGCTAGCAGATAGTCTATTTGTAATGTTTCAATCATAAACAAGAATAGTCCTATGAAATAAAATTGAAAAATTCGAAAATAAAATGAATAATTTTTCCTCCATGAATTGCGCTTTTCCGTAGAGATGCGCTGCGTGCATACGATGCAAATTTTATCGATTTTTTTTATTCTATGCAGGTAATAGTACAAGTAAAAGAATATTGTTGTAATGCGAATCAATAATTTTATTTTATTTTCAACAATTTCTAAGCAATTTTTTTATATTTATTTATCAACTTATAAATAAACACAAAGAAAACGTATCATAATAACCATAAGTAAATTATAATAAAAAACTTATCTATACCAGTAATCAAAATCAAAGTGCTTTATTTCCTTTAGACCTTACAGGACTCTTGGACACGTCACAAAATACAAATTACATTAGTAAACAATAATAATAATACCTATAATATTTTTCAAAGAATTTCCGTATGAACCTACTATGTCGTTTATTTACATTATTTCAATAAAATACACACTTTTTCTTGTAATAATAATTATAAAGTGGAAAGTAGGTATTTATATAAAGAACACATAGTCATTAATTACAGTTTATAAACACTTGTGTATTTATGTACACTTACATTTTGATTATGGACATTTTAGTACAAAGGAGGTAAAAATAACATAAAATAGCTTTCCATTGTTTTCAAGTAGGTACTAAGTAAAATCTAAAACAGTTCTCCTAACACAGCGGTACATTGCTAGTCTCGCACATAAATGCAGCCTTTTGCGACTTCCGCCCATTCTGGAAGAAATTGAAAAAATAATTCATTAAACATTCCGCTCATTATCAGCTGACGTAATTTTACTCTGTGTTGTTTACATTATCCCGACCTCATACTTAGCTAACGACCTTCTACGGACAAGCTTCATTGACGCCCTTTCTATAGAGTATAAACACTCAATGAGTCCCATTGTAAAAAACGGGCTACTAGGCACTTAGCGGCAGAGCGGAGCGCACGCGCCAAACCGCGCGACAATCAAGGGGTTTTTTATGCGTTTCGCGGAAACAATCGAGCGGATAAAGGAGAAAATTATAACAATTTTTTTAGTTTAATCATACCTCTTCATCACTGGTGTTGTAATCTTCAAGGTATTCTTCGATGACCTGTTAGCGTAAAGCGCTGCCGTGAAATCCGGACGACTTTTTCTACTATTCCTCATTATGTATCCTAAAATATATAAAAATATGAGTTATATTATAAGAAAACTACGTCTTTTTTATTGCTGGATCATCCAGACAGAAACCACTCTATACCGGAACAAATATCTAAAGATCGTACAAATATTTAATTTTGTCCCGAGCCGGGAATCGAACCTGAACCTATACCTTCTACGTCACACCGCCGTAAATATTGTCTTCAGTAAAAATAATAAATCAACAATAATTATGTAAGTATAGGTAAATAATTAAAAAAATAATGAATAATGCCAGACAAGTCACACAGCATCATCTAGCCCCAAGCTAAGCAGAGCTTGTGTTATGGGTACTAAATGACCGATTTAATAATGCTATATACATAACACAATATTATTACATAGATAGATATTTTTACTATACATAGAAAACGACCAGAACACCGTGAACAAATATCTGCAGATCGTACAAATATTTGGCCCGAGGCGGGAATCGAACCCGCAACCTCTTGCGTCGCAGGCAGACCTTCGCCCACCGCGCCACGGAGGTCGTCATAATAAAACCCAGATCAAAAATAGATACCTAGCAAAAAAAGCCGAGGCGATTGATTATTGTACCCGCTAGTTTTGCTCGCTATTCGGCCACTATGCCTCGAAGGTCGTCTTTTCATCCCAACTATTGAAATATGTATGTATAAATTATTGGATAATAATAACCTACGCATTTGTACTTATTTTAAAATCTCAATATGAGACCTAAATCATAATCCATGAACATTACGAAACTGATGATGATGATAATATTAGGTCGATAACAAAAAAAAAGATTCCCATCACTGTTTTGTACAACCCTCCAAAAAGTTTCCGGCCCAATGCGACAGACTACCAATTTATTATGAACCCTAACGACCAACACATAAAGCTGAGATTAGCGTAATGGAATTAAAATTTCGTTCGCATCATATTTGCGTGAGCGTACACCGGAAATATTGATACTTTAGAAGGGTGATTTCTCCGTTTTATTCCATGAAATAAACAAATACTTGCATGAATAATAATTGCAAATACAATTATGCGGCCTATTTCAATCATCTAGCTGAATATTTGTGAGGAAATCACATGAAAAAGACTAAAATCTTGTTGCGGTATTTGAGGTTCAAAAGTAAGATAATTACAAAGAAATTTACTAATCCCATTACGTAAATAGCTTTATTACACCTAAATGATTACAAATAATACTAGTTATTCAATAAAACAATGCACTTACCTTGATAAAATCCAAGTTGTAAAACGTAAACAAAACAGCGAGCGCCAAAATTTTGTACTGAATCAAAGACAAATTTCATCATCTTCTTTTGTATTGGCCTGCCTTTTTAGTGTTGCAATAGGTAGAATGAAAATGGTCCTTTGGGTTTGTCAAAAGTTGTCCAAACAAACATAAACTCTAACACAATGAAAAAACGGTTTGCAATCGTCCGGGCGAGCCGAGCCGCCGGCGGCTCGGCGCGTGCGAGGGCATTTTTACGTTCAATCTATAGCCGAGCCGCCGGCGGCTCCGCGCGTGTATACGGGTTAACAGATAATTTTTTTTTCAAAGATTTGGAAAGCTTTATAATTATTATTTTCTGACAAGATGTATTTTATAAACTTAATTTAAGACTTGCGTATTAATCTAATGGGTATTTAACATGTTTACCTAAATATCCTGACATTTCATTAGAATAGTACTAATAAATATTTGTTGATATTATTAATTTTGATAATAATAATAATAACTTTTTATTTTCTTACCTTCTAGGAGTTTGGGTTTAACTTCAGAGACTGATCCATTTTTACTTGGCTGAAATAAAAAAGGACCATTAGCAATTTATGTTTAAAACATAAATTTTTTATTACATTATGTGAGACACTGATGTCAAAATTAAGACGAGAGAATATGGCAGTCACCTTTGCCAATTTCTCTCCCTTAACCCTTTAAAGAGTTATCTTGCAGATATTAACTTAATCATAAAACTTTATTACTAAGAGATAACTGTTACATAAAAATAATAACTATATCAAAAGTAAGAACAATAAGGATTTCAATTGGCTATCTATCTATTGGATTTTTTCAAAAGAAATAAATATTGTTAATTCACATGCACAGACTTAAAAAACTGCACAATATTAATTTTATTTAAAAATCTTAAAAAAATTCAAGTGAAGCTGATAAAATCAATTCAAATTAACAAAATGACTGTTACCGCTAGTTATGTATCAAAGGTATTTATTTCTTTACTGGAACTAGTTTGAGAATTAATTTTGCTTCTAAAGACAGCTCTTTACGATTAGGTCTAGATAAAATAGTAGAAGTACTTACCGGTGATGATACATTGATGTAGCTAGTGAAGTTTTGGGTTAGCCTTTTCTCACTCATTGTGGTATGATATGCCTCACACAGAGATGACCCACTTCCACACCTCTCCACAATTAGTTACAGATCTAATACACAACAGAAGGGTTTTGAGACGTAAAAATAAAATGAAATTCACCAAAATTCTGATGAAACTGCATGATCAATCATTAATTTTACGTTTTATTTGATAACAATCGTCGAGAAACACAGCATTGGATACTAGCTGATTATTGCTTTTCTATTTGACTCTTTGTTTATGATAGTAGTTTTTCGTAAGAATGTAGACATTTTACTTGTGATCAAAGCATTCCACACTAATTTCGTATTTGATAAATAACAACAAAATCCGAATGAAGATTTTTTACACAATTTCACCCAACAACACGCAAAGGAAGAAATAGAGGAAAAAAATGTTATTACAAACATAGACAAAAGAGACCTATGACATTGACAGTTAGTACCGTAGTAGTGTTAACAACACAAAAGATATATTTTATACCAAATATTTCGACTCTGTTGCAGTGCTTGACCGTGCTCGACCATAGCTCGACCATTTATTTTAGTATTGCGCGTGCAAAGGCAGAAATAGAGGAAAAAAAATGTTATTACAAACATAGACAAAAGAGACCTATGACATTGACAGTTAGTACCGTAGTAGTGATAACAACACAAAAGATATATTTTCTACCAAATATATCGACTCTGTTGCAGTGCTTGAGCTTGGCCGTGCTCGACCATAGCTCGACCATTTATTTTTGATAGGTAACAAGCAGATGAAGCAGATTTTAAAACGTCACTTTTATAAAAAAATCTCTTGTTTCCAACGTATTTTTTAAATAGCTAGTTATTTATCTCTCTTTGTAGTTGATGATGATGTGATGAGGGACATTTTATTGTTTACTCCCATCCCTTGTTCGGCCATACTTTTGTTCTATGGCCTAATGTCAATACAACTACCTAATTCTACTAAGTTTTCTACCACATTTATCCATAGACATTGACATGTTTCCAAATTCTGAAAAATGGCGATAGATCAATTTTTATGAAATTTTTGTCTCGGGAGTTGTACAATTTGCAGGAAAGTTTGGAAAATATTTGATAAACTGGTGTGATTATCGCAATCAGTAGTTTATAATGGGTGATGCTGTCGTTGAACCAGGAAGAAATCCCCTAAGATTCTTCTGTCACAGATGTAACGTAGAATTTGAAGATGTTATGCAGGTAAAAATCAATATTTTCGATAGTTCTGATTTCTCTCACGTGGATACGTATGTCAGTAAGAGAAGTGGAACCATATTTTCACTATGAAACGTCCTAATTGTTCGGTAGTGAAAAAATAATGTTCCAACCTAATTTTATTTGCGTTTAATTTTCTGTAGCGGATACCAGTGCCGGTGCTAGAGTACAATTGTGACGTCTCAGTGAATAAGTTATCTGATCGGAGGACACCTTCATCTTATAAACAAGTAGACATTTCCGTATGGTTACATCACCTACAGGTTAATGTGAAAAAAAATGTCTTATCAACCAGCACTGCATTGAAGGGAACTGTTGAAAATAATGCACCATGAAAAACAATTGGCACAGCAACAACATTATCATGATACCAATTACGAAAGCAGCAGCATCTGTGGCAATTCCATGCTTGTAACTTCAGCCCAGCCCACATAAATTTTGTATTTATAAAATTAATACATGGAGACTTAAAAACATACATCTAAGAGCTTATTAATCATAAGTTTGGCCTAAGGGATAATCTGCAATATTTTCCCATTGATAGAAGTTTTCTTTTTACATTCATTGTGAAGAAAGTAATTATCAAAATGGATTCTGATCAGGAACTGTGATAGATAGTTATTTACCCTAGCACATAGTCTTAAATCCCAAATTAGGTATATCTAGACAGGGAAAAAAACATGCTTAAAACCTATAACAGTGGTACAACCGTGGCATTGTAGTTCCCCCTAATGATATGTTGTTGATCTCTCTATGATTCAAATAAGGAAAAGCTGTGGTATATACTTATTTTGCTATGAAATGTGTTGCGAAAACTACTAATTCTACTTTCAGAATGACACATGTCCGTACTGCGCGTCGGGCTTTATTGAGCGAATAGATAACAACCCTAGAGACCCACTCTACGGTTTTGAGGAAAGTGAATACAGCGACGCAGAGATGAGCAACCTGGACGATGCTGGAGGCCTAGATGATAGCTTAGAGGAAGCAAATGTATGTTTGGGTATATTGATTTTAATAATCACAGTATTATCTAGTTTTATAAACTATTTTTCAAATGAACTGGTGGATAGTTTAACTTCAATTCACTTTATTAAGCACAAAAATACAGATTTTCTTAATATAATGTGTTACTTAAGGCACATTTACTACATTCTAATTTAACTTAAAAATTATATAAAAGTAGAAAATGTTTGGCCCAACTAAGAAAAAGATAAACAGTACTTAATAGTAGTCTAGCTCAGTCTAGCTAAGCTTGGTCAATATTGGTCAATCCTTCTAAATTTTAAATTATGATTATGAGATAAGATTGAATTATGCTATGTAACTGGATGCTGTATTAATCTCTAGAATAACTAATGCTGGACAATCCAAACAGCATCATCTAGTCACAAGTTAAGCAAAGCTTGTGTTGAGAAACAAATAAATAGATAAAAGGAAAATTTCCCAAAAAAGTTTAAAGCAGCTAACCCAAGACTTAGCTGCAGTAGGCATGTGGTAGTAATGTGGATAATGATTGACAGAGAATCCCAATTATTTCCGAATTAAATAACCTTATTTCATTAGGCTTACACAATAATCACTTAGACAAGTCATATGTGTGGAGTGTAGAGGCACTATCTGGCAAATTTGTTACTTCATTATGTACACAGTTTAAAAAAAATCTATTTGCTATAAATTTATTTAACTCAATGCGGTTTTGCTTTCCTTGAGAAGGTTCTGGCATCTGAGAATTTGTAAACATGAAAACGTGCCAACACATTCGCGTGTCTGATAAGATAATGCCAATGTTTACCAGATAGGAATGGAAATAACTTAACAGTATTAAAAAACATTTGCTACATGAAAAGAGATTCCTAAAGAACTTTTAGTTGATTTTTATAGTTGACTAGCTTCTACCCGCAGCTTTGCACAAGCTTTCTGGGGTAAAAAGCAGCCATTTCCATTTCCGGGATACTGTCTAAATCCCTGTCAGATTCCAAAATGATCTTATTATATGAGACTAGTGGTCCGCCCCGGCTTCGCACGGGGATTAAACAAAAATTTCAGAAATTATACACGCTAACACGATAGGTTTCACAGTTTTCATACGGATCCCTTACTTATTTTAACAGAATTGGGGTTTTTGACATTTACTCGACACTCCTCCGTAGAGAAAAAGCGAGCACCGTGCGCTATATATTCAACCTCTTTTTCTATTATGACGCGCCATAATAGAAAAAGAGGTTGAAAATATAGCGCACGGTTTAATTATTGAATTTTTCATGCGGATCCCTAACTATTTTGAAAATATTATATAGCCTAGTTCATCACGGAAAATTTTGTATTCTAATGGTGAAAGAATTTTTCAAATCAGTCCAGTAGTTTCGGAGCCTATTCAATTCAAACAAACAAACAATCAAATCTTTCCTCTTTATAATATTAGTATAGATATAGATATGTTTAGGTAAGAGACATCACAACAGAATTGCTTTTTGCGTATGATTTAATTATTTATGTATAAAATAAGTATGGATTCAAAAATATAATAAGCCGATTGTGTTTTTATATAAAATTAATAGCTTTTTTATAAAACCGTAGTTTTACCTTCTATTATACGGGCCAACTTACGACTTGTTACACATATACATAGACTAAAGACCTGCAAGATAAATAAGTAGATAGACAATGGTATCAATTCATATGCCGCCATACCGAAATCCATCTAAGTTAATAATTTTTAGATCGTAATGCGTAAATTTTTGCGCCGTCAAATAAGTTTAGGATTAACCACACCTGCACAGTCATTGATCGTCATTTTATTTAGCACAACAAAGAGCTACAAAATAAATCAACAACTATGCCCAAATCCGACAGTCACATAGCTTGGAATAGCAAGCAGAAATCGATATGTTTGAATGTCACCCGTCACGTCACTTTATCGGAAAACATATCACTTTAGGTAGGTATTGTGAATCGGTCTACCGCAATACGCTTATCAAGGACTTTAATAGATACAATAATGTTTGTAGTTAAAGAAAACCATACAGCGATGTACTGGTACATTGACTATGTTTTACATGATTGCAAATGGCATATTACGGTTTTTTTTTGCGAATAGCACCAGAATAATGTGTATAATGTAATTTATATTTTGAAATTAGCTCTGTCTGCAGATTCGCCCTCGTAGATGTCATGTTTCTTTACGCGAAAATTCCTTTTAATAGTAGCGTAAGCTATATCAGTTAACTGCTTGCTTTTTTATTTCGATTTGATATGAAAATGCCTTTCTATTTATGTTTTGCTGACCTTGGGCTTGATGATGCTCTGTGGATATTGTAAAAAATTATTTGTTAATAAAACTTTATGCCTGACCCGATTATAAAACGTATGTTTTGTTCACAGCCAAATTTCAATGAAATGCCACCTGTGCTGAATGACCTAGCGTTTCTTATGTCTGGAGGACGAACGCGGCCGGGAGGTGTGCGGTGAGATAACTTACAAATAGTGTGCGAAAGTTTTAGGACTGGTGGTAGATAACAGCTGTGAAAAACGGCGAGGAGCGAACCGCGGTAGTTTTGGATTTGATGAGATCGGGTAAGCAATAATGACAAGGTAGTATGACGGCAAGCGGCGATATTTTCATAATTTATTATCTGTACAGGGAGTCCGGTTATTGACGGTAACCCTGCAGGTAATTGTGGATAGCATCGCGGCCACTCCGTAAAAAAATATAAAAGTAATTTATAAAGATTTTTTTATTAAATTTCAATTTTGTTCTCATTATTGGGCACTACGGACACAAATTCAAGAATAATGAATTTTGGATTTCTGGGAATAACCGTAAATAATTGGCTTTGCTATCGCACATTATAAAATATTTATAGCTGGAACTGATTTATACTTCTTCACAAATACCTACTTAAAATTTTAAGAAAGTATTTAAATCCTAAAGTTTTAGCCTGTGGTATAATATAGTATAACCTAAGTACCACAGGGTATTACACATTTTTTTTCAATTATTTTTCTTTTCATATACCAAAATAGTTATAAAATAATAAATTTTCAACAATTCTAAAACGGGAATTAAATATTCAAATTGTTTTCCCCCTACATAATACAGGCTCTATATTTATGCACTCTCCAATGTCTTGAGCCGCATCCAAAACACGTCGGTATAGTTCTTATATTGTTGCTACTACGAGTAGTAGACAAATATTCTGAGTCGCCACTCCTATGAGAGACCAGGAGTGGGGAACAAAGGTCCCGTTTTTAACATCTCGTAAACGATGCGTCATAGGAAATGTTGTACTATGTAGTAACTGATAAAATTATCTAAAACTTTGATTGTCCACCTTACCTATACCCAGTCGTCTAGATAATTAATTCGGACAAACGGGACATTTTCATAAATGTGTTAATAACTATATTTACCAGCCTTACCACCAGTCTGTATCCAATATCCAATCCAACCAGAGGGATTCTCCTTTCCACCTCTCAAGTGGAAGGATACCATCCACATACTGAGGTAGCAGCGATGGAGCACTATTACTGTACTAACCACCGTGTGTATGTGCTAAATAATTCTCTATTATAATCGCACTATATTTTTTTATATATTATTCCACAATAAGGAATAAGCTGTGCAGCCAGCGTCATGAACTCATGAGGACGCTTCTGGTATTAATGTATCAGTTGAGGTAGCTGTAGTTTGCAACAGTCTGTAGTTAGCTCAATTGTTTCAATTGTAAATAGTAGTTCTAATTTGGTTATTTAATTTTCTTTCTTTATTAACATTTTATCTATATCTATACTAATATTATAAAGAGGAAAGATTTGATTGTTTGTTTGTTTGAATTGAATAGGCTCCGAAACTAATGGACCGATTTGAAAAATTCTTTCACCTTAAGAATGCTATATTTTCCGTGATGAACACAGGCTATACAAAAAATTGAATTTTTTGTTAAATACCCGTGCGAAGCCGGGGCGGGCCGCTGCGCTAGTCCGATTATAAAAAGGAATTAAGAATAAACACCTGACAGTATTACTGGTGATGATTCCAGAACGCCCAGATCCGAGACGCTGATGGAGCAGTTGGTGTGGATGATTGGCGGCGGGCGGGGGGGCACCGGCGCGGTCACAGCGGGGGCGCCATTCGTGCTCGTCGGAGCACCCGGGGACTACGTGTTCGGAGGAGAAGGTAACTAACAAGTGATGCTTGTATAATATGTAACTTTGATATGAAGTTGATATCCTACTTCCTATTAATCTATACTAATATTTTA
Organism: Eupithecia pulchellata; assembly: GCA_963931895.1. NCBI lineage: Eukaryota > Metazoa > Arthropoda > Insecta > Lepidoptera > Geometridae > Eupithecia > Eupithecia pulchellata. The sequence continues at coordinate 4,907,651 of OZ007536.1, read as the reverse complement.
AAGGCCTATGTCCAGCAGTGGACTATTATAGGCTGGTGATGAAAGAAAAAATGAAAATATTTTAAAGACGAAAGATTTGATTGTTTCTTTGAATCTAATAGTACTGGATCGATTTGAAAAATTCTTTCACGATTAGAATCTTAAAATTTCCCTGATGATAATAAATATAAAGTATAGAAAATTAAAAAAAATTAGGGATCCATATGAAGTAAAATTTTTATTAAATACCCATGCGAGTCCGGGGCGAACCGCTAGTATTTTATAAACGCGAAATTTGTAAGTAGGGATAGATGTTTGTTACTCTTTCACGCAAAAACTACTGAACGGATTTTGATGAAACTTGGTACATAGGTAGTTTATGACGGATGGAATAACATATGGGTCAATTTTTATCCAGAAAATCCCACGGGATCGGGAGTTACGTGGGTGTAACCGCGGGCACCCAGCTTATATGAATAAAAAATTTAATGGCCTATGCCCAGCGGTGGACTTATATGGTTATTATAGGCTGATGATGATGTAAATCTATACTAATATTATAGGCTATAGAATATTTTCAAAACAATTAGGGTTCCACATGAAAAATTAATTTTTCTTAAATACCCGTGCGAGGTCGGGGCGGACCGCTAGTTATATATGAGAGAATAAACATTTTTCCTATTGTATATGTGCAGGTCTCGACGCAGTAGTAACGCAGCTACTCGGCCAGCTGGAGAACACGGGCCCGCCGCCGCTGCCCACGGAGCAGATATCCACGATCCCGAGCGAGCTGATCACTGCGGCCCAGGTCGAGGCCAGCATGTCCTGTTCCGTCTGCTGGGACGCCTTCAAGCTGGGTTTGTATATCTATGTTTTATATATCTATGGTCTGCCTGCGACGCAGGAGGTTGCGGGTTCGATTCCCGCCCGGGACAAATGTTTGTACGATCTGCAGATATTTGTTCAGCGGTTCTGGTCGTTTTCTATGTATAATAAAAAATATCTATCTATTTAATAATATTGTATTATGTATATCAGTCATCTAGTACCCATAACACAAGCTCTGCTTAGCTTGGGGCTGGATGATGCTGTGTGGATCGTCCAGCATTATTTATTATTTATTTATGTACAGGGATATAAGTATATATCACATAACTGATAGACCTCCGTTTGACCACGATCTCACCTGATGGAAAGTGAAGATGTGGCCGACGGTGGATCACGCAGGTCTAGAAGACACCTATTCACATGATCAAAGTAATGCACACAGATCCCCATGTTAAGTCCAACGGTACTTTCTATCCACGGTTGTCTGGTAGAGATCGCTCTTGACCGATAAGACCGCCAATTGTCACATTTCTTGTAATTAGGGTTTTGCCATCGGTTGCAAAACCCTTATGAAATCGCTTTGGGTCTGTTTTGTGTTTTGAATCCTTAATATCTCAGAAACTACTGCAGCTATTGACTTGAAATTTGAAATAATAATACATTTTGTGCGCCCGCACATATTTATAGAAAAATAAATAAAAATAAATGAAAAATCAAAATGAAGATTTTCCATACAAATTTTGAAATCGAAATTTTAAATGGAACGTACAAAGTCGAAAGTGGTATCAAATGAAAGGTACTCGTTTGTAGATTTCAAAATAGTTTTTGAAATTTCGGTAGATTTCATACTTTTTAAAATATTTTGAAAATGGTCAAAAAAATTACCGTTCCCCCCCCCCTATCTCCGAAGATTGCAGAGCGATCGACGTGATATGTACCAAGTGTTTGTAGGTATTGATCTATATTTTATAGGAAAAATATAGAGAAGTCTGTAAAAATAATACTTTTTGAAATATGGTCAAAAAAGGGCGGGAAAAATTTCTAAAGGGGTGACTACCCCCCCGAGTTGGGTATCAAATGAAAGGTATTGGTTTGTACATTCCAATGCAGCTTTTAAAATTTCGATAGATTTTATACTTTTTGATATATTTTGAAAAAGGTCGAAAAATTGACCGGTACCCCCCCTCTATCTCCGAAGATTGCAGAACGATCGATTTGATATGTACCAAGTTTTTGTAGGTATTGATCTATATTTTACAGGAAAAATATAGAAAAATCTGTAAAAATAATACTTTTTGAAATATGGTCAAAAAAGGGCGGGAAAAATTTCTAAAGGGGTGACTACCCCACCGAGTTGGGTATCAAATGAAAGGTATCAGTTTGTACATTTTAATGCAGTTTTTGAAATTTCGATAGGTTTTATACTTTTCGAAATATTTTGAAAAAGGTCGAAAATTTGACCATTCCCCCCCCTCTATCTCCGAAGATAGCAGAGTGATCTATTTAAAATGTACTAAGCGTTTGTAGATATAGGTCTATATTTTACAGGAAAAATATAGAGAAGTCTGTAAAAACAATACTTTTCGAAATATGGTCAAAAAACGAATTTTCATACAATGGGGGCTATTTCATTGAGAGCAATATCAAATCAAAGGTATGGATTTCGACAATTCAAAACAGGTTTTAAAAATCGTCTAAGTTTCATACTTAGTGAAATACGTAGAAAAAAGTCGAAAAAATAATTGTAGGTACCAACCCACTTACCTACCCACTAATCTCTGTAGTAACTGTAATAGTAGGGTTCCACAGCGCCACGAAACCGTTGTTCTCAAAATTTTAAAGTCAAATGTATTCCACTGCGCTCGAAGAATATTTAGATAATAAGATTATTGAATTCATGAATTCCACCGTGCTCCAAAAAAATATGAGAAGAGTAATGTATCCTGGATAATCCACACAACATCATTTAGCGACAAGCGAAGCAAGCTTGTGTAATTCGTACTACTACGATATCTGTTATACTTAGTAAAGTATATATAAGTATCACATTAGATGATTTATTTTTGTGTACGTAGAAAAGGACTAGAACACTCGAACAAATAATCTGCAGATCTTACAAATATTAGTCCCGAGGCGGGAATCAAACCGCAACCTCCTGCGTTGTAAGCCCACCGCGCTTACAGGTCGTCAATATACGTACCTACCTAAACGACAAAAGTTCAAAACCCTCGGCGCGCGAGTTACACTCGCACTTGTCGTACTTGTTTTTATTTAGTTTTTTATTGTTTTGGTAAGTATGCAATAAAGAATTTTCTATTCTCTATTCTATTCTATTCCATCACATCACATCACCAGCTTATAACAGTCCACTGCTGGACATGAGCCTCCCCTAATGAGCGCCATAGATGGCATTATTCATCATTTGGGGGTTATTGCCCATAATCCCCACGCCGCCGGGCATGCGGGTCGCAATTCGATGGAGTTGTTCTGAAGAGGGCGCTGCTGCCCGCCCCCCCATTGTATTTCCCTTAATCGCCTCTTATCTTACGACACGGGAAGAGTTGGGGTGGTGAAATTCTATGCCGGCACCACACGGCAATAGGTATCTATAGTATTATAAGAGGAAAGACTTTATTGTTTATTTGTTTGAATAGGCTCCGAAACTACTGGACTATTAGAATCCTAAATTTTCTCTAATGGACATAGGCTAGAATATTTTTAAATAAGTTAGGGATCTGTATGATAAAAAATATATGTATAAATAATAGATAAACTTTTGTTTGACATCTCCCCAGGTGAGACAGTATCCCGCCTAGAATGCGCTCACATCTTCCACCCGACGTGCATCACCCCCTGGCTGCAGCTCCACGCCACGTGTCCTATCTGCCGCCGCGCGCTGCTGCGCCCCGCGCCGCAGACCCCCACCTCGCAGACCCCCGGACCAGAGTCCCAGACGACCCCCGACTCCGGTACTAACACTGCTACATCACGTGAGTATAGCTACATATATATAAAATTGCGAAAGTATGTTACCTTATGGTTAAATTTCTAAAGCTGTGACGGTAACGGATGAATTTCCCATACAAACGTAATTACCAAAATGATTTGTATGTACTGCTATTATTTGTATTAGAATAGTATTTATCTAGGATCCTACAACAAACATTTTTCAAAACACTTTACTGAATTGAAATGTGTTCTTATTATTTGAGCAGATACAGTGATAGGAACCTAGATAAATCCTATTCTAATACAAATAATAGCAGTCCATGGTGAAAATATGCTGAAACTACAAATCATTTTGTTATTATGTCTGTATGGGAAATTGTTTTAATTCCACGACCGAAATTTGCTTTTGAGTATTCGGGCGAAAGCTACTTAATATCTTTACTTATAATATCTAGAATTAACTCGTTTACGCTATTCAACAACGGAAGAAGCTGAATCAAAGGTTCCATACAAAACTAACTTACTCCCATGTTAGGTTTTGGCCGACTGCGAGTGCCTAGTCTGTCAATAAATTCGACAAGAAGGCGCGTTTAGACTTCAAATACGAAAACTCTCTGATTGCTATCACACTGAACTTAGCTCGATGTAGCGTAGGCGAGGTCATTGTCCTGTTGCTACAGCTACAATCGAAGCAACCTACGTCCTATCTCGCAGTGCGGCCGTTGCCAGTTACTATATAGGGTTCTATATGGGGTTACTATATAGGGTTGTATATGGGGTACTGTATAGTATGGGGTACCTACTATCTAAGGATCTATATCGGGTACTATAAAGGGTACTATAGGACGGACGGACTACTTCTGGACGTATTTAGATTTTATTTATAAGACCCTATATAGGGTCACATACTCACATGTTGTCGTGCACGCAGGCACAGACTCCGAGACGAGCGGCACCTCGCGTGAGTACCAGTAGACGCTAGTAGAAGCATTCGAGGTACTTCTAGTGATGTCTCTAAGACTTAACACGCCTTCGGCACTTATGGAGACGCACCAAAGTCAGCAACGGCGCTTACATTACACAGTTCAGCGGGTGTCTGTTGGCAGCATTGTTAGGCAAGTCAGTGGCATGTTCATGACATATTATATTGGTGAAAAGTTTCTGCTTTCGTGCAGCAGAGCATTTTTTAATAGCCCGGTGGCCTTAAGATAAGATTTTGGTGTGGTGACTCCAGCCAAATTGGAGTTTACACATCTTCAAAACATGTGAAGCAGCCAACATTCAACCCACTGGGCTGTGTGACTTTGGTGTGCACACTCACTTTAACATTGAGACTTAATTTACAAGTCATCCATTTCCATTATAATCTACCATTTTATGTTGCACTTAGTGTGTACTGTATTATTGTGTTGCTTTTTCATTCTTAACTAAAGTAACTGCAAATATAATTTGGGTATGCTAGCATCATTATAGTGATTGGTTATAGAAATCCGCAATGTTATTTCATTTATTCATTAGACCAGTAATGGTATAAATTATAATGGCTAAATGATAATATTCCTAAATGATAATATTGTTAACTATTCGTGACACCAGGTTCGTCTGGAATCAGAGAATGCAGCATTTAATGGAAGAAACCAAAAAAACAGTAAGGGTGCGTTCCGCTCCACTCCTTTTTATTAGGAATGCACCATTACAGAACATAAATTTCATAACTTGAATATGAGTTATACAGAAAAAATTATTATAGTAACAAATAGGTCTGGCCTATTGCCAATTTCAAAATTACTGATAACTTGGAATCAAACTAATCCATAACTCATTTACATCTTTCTTTCCCTGGGATTTGTAGGGAAAATATTCAATGATGCTGGGTACGGGACATACAGACACAATGATGTAATAGTGGCATTCACTATGAATTTACCTGGTGTATACAGGGTGTAATCGTTAAGTGTGCACAGGCGATTATTCCGTAACTATTGCAGATATCAAAAAACTTTAAACTGATATCGAAAGTACTTTACCTAATGAGTAAAATGACATTAATAACTTTTTAAAAATAAAACGAGAAATATCCAAAAAAATTACATTAATCACTCCCATACATTTTATTTCTTAGTAAGTACAAAATTTTGTGTTCAAAGCATATGTTCGAAGTGACGTCCTCCTTGTGCAATACAATGACGAGCTCTATTTACAGTTTCTAAATGAACTTTCCTTAACATTTGCGGAGTAATTAAAGCAATTGCACGACGTACACGATTCTGTAACTCTTCTAGGCTGTGTACTCTCTCAGCGTACACGTGGTCTTTGACAAATCCCCATAGGAAGAAATCACAAGGCGTGAGATCCGGGGATCTGGCAGGCCAAGGGGTTGCACTATTATTGGCTATTAAGCCATTATAATTGTTTCGTAAGAAATTCATTACAACATTTGTATTATGTGCAGGTGCTCCATCTTGTTGAAAAATTATCGACCTTCTTTCATCGTCTGGAATTGGTTCTAAGAGACTTGGCATATCGTTTTGTACAAAGGAGAAATATCTCTGTCCATTTAAGGTTCCACTGTAAAAATATGGCCCAATGATCCGATCTCCAAGAATACCACACCACACATTAATTGAGAATCGCACCTGAGCTCTAACTTCAGTAGTTAAGCGAGGATTGTCAATTGACCAATAATGCGAGTTTTTTCTATTGTAAATGCCGCAGTTTGAAACATTACTTTCATCGGTCCATAAAATTGACCTTACATTGACATAATTATTGACTAGCCAATTGCAATAGACCAGCCGACGAGCAGGATCATCATTGTGCAGCGTTTGAGTAGGTTTTATCTTAAATGCTTTGAAGTTGTGTTTTTTTAATAACTTGTGTACATAATTGTGGGACACTGGAAATGATCGGGCCACTGAACGCGTTGATTCTTGTGGATTATCTACTACGTAGTTAATAATATTGTTATCTAAGTCATTATCAAATTCCGGAGCTCTTGTTCTCGAACCTTTTTTTCTGTTAAAAGATCCATAATTTATCAAATTGTTATCCAACTTACGTAAATACGTACCAGAAGGAACTTCTCTATCTGGGTACTCTCTTCTGTAGGCGATAATGGCCGCCCTATTGTTACTTAATCATGTTTGTAGTACATTTTTAACATGTCCCTCTTTTCTGTATTGGAATATGCCATTTTTCAATCAATAAATGCAACAATCACGATTATTAACGCAAATTGAAAAATACAATAAATTGGCGGGAACGAGAACCCGCGATAAAGAATTTGAATTTAGAACGAACACCAAAGAGTATCTTTCTTTTTGTTTTTATTTAGTATGTTGCTTTTCAGCTAGTTCAAATCAATACAATATTGAAACAAGGTTTATTATAAATTTGAAGTGGTAAGATAATTAATCTACACGTGTATCTACTTGAAATTCATTAATACCTTCATATCGTACATAATTATAAAATGACAAGGGTACAATGAGTAGGTACTATTCCACTTAAAATAAGGAAACTAAAACCTTTCTACTATCTCATACTAAATGTATGGGAGTGAATAATGTATTTTTTTTGGATATTTCTCGTTTTATTTTTAAAAAGTTATTAATGTCATTTTACTCATTAGGTAAAGTACTTTCGATATCAGTTTAAAGTTTTTTGATATCTGCAATAGTTACGGAATAATCGCCTGTGCACACTTAACGATTACACCCTGTATACGCTCCTTTCATGTTACATTGCTTATATCATTCAACAGTTCAGTACCCAGAGTTTGTACATGAGGATAGGGTTTTTAAACGTCAGTTGATATGTTGCAGCGTCGTTATCCCGCGAGCCGATCCACCGCCTGCGACGGCGCGTCCCCGCCGCGGACTCGAGCTCGTCCAGCAGTGGGACCGGCGTGGGCGGGCTGTGGGCCCAGCTCACCTCCTCCATCAGCTCGAACCTCCTCGCCAACGCTGACTCATCCTCCTCCCTCAACTCGAGTGACACTAACCGCTTCATGGATATCGACTTCGACTAGTGACGGTGACACACTCGCGGCCTCCCGTGCTAAATTCAGTGTGACGCAAAGCGCGCGTAAACAGTGCAGGAATTCCGCTCGATTGGAAATTTCGGTGTGACTTGTGATTGTGACTTAGGTGGATACTTGCTCCGATGCGCGATGCCTCTAGGTTGCTGTGACTGCCGCGATGATTATAGCAACTAAATCTCTGGACGAAAATCCGTGTTTGGTTACGGTGCTGAGAGAATAATACTAGAAAGTGGATACTGAAAGGATTGTGATGTTATATTCAGTGTTAAAGGCTTAATAAACAGCATGAGGAAGGAACTTGGTGAATGTCTGCCTACTGAGCGTAAGGAGCATGATGTAAAAATAATATCCAGATGAATATATTAGTATGTATTGTCTATTTCGTCACTAGAGGCATTTAGTTCCATGTATTATCAATTAGAGTGAGATAAACTAAGAAAGAAAACGCTTTATTAACATGAGATAAATTCTTGCAACAGCTGAAGCGTTAGGAAATATTTACCTTTAAGGCTTTGCCAAACAGAACGCGTTATTACGCCGCGTCAGAACACTTATTGACGACAAAACGTTGCGTACGGCTAGCGCCCCCGCTCTCTGTGACAGTAAAGTCATAGTACAACACAGTTCGGCGCTATAGCGCGGCGTCAACTTAGCGCCCTGACTTGGCGTAACAAAGCGTTCTGTTTGGCAAAGCTTTTTTAAAAAAAAACGACTGAAACAGTGCAATTGCTCTAGTTTCGGATATCAATCACTGCATAAGTATGTAGATGAAATTAGTTTTAAGTTTTGACAGCAATTGGGCTCGAGATTGGACAATTTCTATTCCACTTTATTTTTGGCGTTTATTCCGGGTTAAAATGTATCTACCTCTATTTTCCACGTATGGAACAACGTCTATGCAAAACTTGAGTTTCAAGTTGTTTGAGTTTGTTGAGTGAATTAATCTAAACATCCAAACTTATGCATTAATATAATTAAAATTATAATAATAAAAATATAGGTGTGATTGACTGTTGTTATTAAATTATTACTTCCCTTGTTCGATTTTCTTTCTCTGTCAATTATGTTTAGCTTGAGTGAAATCATTTATGAACTTGTTCCTTGATAGATAAGTGGTGTTCGAATTGTCCATACTTGCGCCCTTTTCAATGAAAGTAACTGAATATGATAAAATATAAATCATTTGTGCCTTTAGTTTTCAGACCTAGAAAATGTATGCATTAGTCGTTATATAAATTAATGCCTGCAATAATGCTAATTGTATATCACAGGATAATGGGTTTCCTGCTAACTTTTGGTGTATTAAGTTGTAGATAGTAATGAATTCATATTTTGTTCTTTATTGTTAAGATGCCCAGTATCTTGTGATATATTATTAATAATTAATGACATACATACATATAAAACTATTTTTTCACTTATTAACCCATAGCTAAATAGTCCTACTAATGGTAAGATAATCAATAAAAATATAATGATCAGTTGTGCGCTAACTGCGGGCAGGGCGGTCGCGGTGTCAATGCACATTGGTAAGGAATTGAAGGGAATTTGTTAAGATTTCGATGGGATTCCAACTTTATTTGTTTACTAATATTATAAATAGGAAAGATTTTATTGTTTTTTTTTTTGTTTGAATTGAATAGGCTCCGAAGCTACTGGACCGATTTGAAAAATTATTTTCAATTAGAATCCTAAATTACAACAGCATTAGAAAGAATATCTTCAAAGAAGTTAGGATGAAAAATATTTTTTTTTGTTAAATACCCGTGCGAAACCGGGGCGGATCGCTAGTCTACAATAAAAGGAACCCATTGACTGAATGTTTGTGCGAGTGAGCGGATATTAGCATTGTGGTGTAGATGAGGGCGGAGATGACGGCTTGTCAGCCTTGCCTCTATCGAGGAGAGTCTGTAGTGTGTATTTCATGCGGTCCTACCTAGCGTAGGATGATGACCGTTACGTTTGTGTTGTTATCGAAATTCTCTTCGATTCTGTTCTAATGTGCCTTGATTGACTAATTTTTACTTGCCGTCTGACGTCACTTTTAAGAGCTAAGCGGTGTTTTTTTTTCGTTCTGATTTATGTAAACAAAAGAAAAAAAAACGATTCGTAGCCATCGCCTAAAAGTATAAGCTTGAAAAATATTTTCGAGCACGGTCCTAATCGTGCGGCAAATTATGCGAGCCCTTCGTTCGTATACATTTCGGATTTTGAGTGCGCGAGCTGTATTTGCAAGCAATAACTTGCGATCATTGTAATATTTTGTAAATATATTTTACTTATTTAACTTTTGCTGTAAGTTTATTTATACCTACTTCACAAATACATATGTTCAAGACAATTTATTTCAATCATTTCATTTATACCTATAAAAGTCCTAATTGAAGATCTCTAGGCCAAATTTGACTATCGCCATTTTGACACCATATAACTCGTCTAATCACAATTGTTAAGACATTTTAACCATGTTGTATGATTAATCCGAGCCTTATATGAGCAATATATAATTTTTAAAACTATATTCTTAATAATCATCGCATTTTATGTAAATTATGTAAATACGTGTAACTGTTAGGGCGTTACTATGAATGGGTGCGGGCGTTAAATGAAATATAAGCACAAAAGGTCTCCCACGATCCACGACTACGGCAGTAAAACCTTTATAAATCAATAAATATAAAGTAAATTATTTACAATACAATTTCTAGTTTGGTGCCTGAAATCGTGGGTGAGTTTTCGTCGCTAGTATAACAATGTGTAAAGTACTTATGGTGATAATATAATGCACGTACATTTTAATTGTACTACATCTTCGTTTTATTTATATGTCCATACTAAGGATAATCTAAATTGATTTATGTGAAAATTTTACAATAACTGGCGAAGGGATAATTTCCGGATATTTCTGCTATTAGCACAATTTGCCTGTCATCAATACATGCATAATATCTATTTCGTTAGATAGTTGTTTAGGTGTGAGAGCCGGCCGTCATACCTTCTTTATTGATAATGATAAGCAACGATAGGAATACCTAGGTAGTGCAATTTGCCGAGACTTCATAAGATTATCTTGCCTGAAGTCCCGGGAATTGAATGAGAAATTATTATTTGTATTGTTTGTAATATGTAAAATAATTGTTTTAATGTTTTATAATGTAAAAGAAACATACGAAATACCGAGAGTCTAACATAAAGATTCCCGATCTTTTTCCCGGAATCCCGTGGCGTATCCATACTATTGATAATGTTTGAGGACATTAACCCTAAATTGCACTACCTATTCCTATCTCTGTTGATAGGTTTAAAGCTGTGGCCAAATTCTAATAAATGAATCACTTCACATCACACTTCACCTCACAAAAGTATACTCTCAGAAAGACACATTGTGGTATTCTAACTTAGATGAAAGAAACTATAGATATATGCATGTCAAAAGTGTCAACATTATGTCAACTTTTCCGTGCAAATAGCATTGCAGTTTCTTTCATCTATGGACGATTCTGCGACTATACTATTTCATAGTAAAGTGATTGGTAGACAAAATTCGGTCCCTGATCAATGATCATGAAGAGCAGTTTCCACGCTGAATAGAATCGGTACTTAGGTCCAAACCTAGGTCTCAAGACTGATCATCTACTGCAAGGTATTTCTTTATAAATACCATAGAAAAAATTATAAATCATAGATTTAACTGCTTTCAGTACAAATATAAAAGATTGAAATGTAGTACCTATTAAATTGTACTACAACTAAAGTAATGTATTAAATTTAAATAACGAAAAAAAATCTAGACTATTGTATAGGTACCTACATTACATATTTATAGGCAGGCTTGTAGTTTGATCATTTGTTATCTATAGAAATCAATAAGTATCTATAAAGTTCGTAAGTGTAAAGGGTTGTAAAAACGTTCTTTAAATTAAAATTTAATAAAATGTGAATGAAATGTTTGAATAAAATGAACGATGGAATACGGACTTTTATTTCACATTCAATCATATTCCTACAGGGCATTCGATAGTATGAGTTAACAGGTTAATTTTAAACCTAAGTACCATTTTTCATCCAAATAAAATGATTGAGTACCTACAACCTATGGTCGTTTGTCCCCTAAACCTGTTCTACGCCTTGTCTTGAACAAATCACACTTACGAACGATTTACATTCACTCAGGTTGAAATAACCGTGCTCACTAAGGGGCTATTAATCCTTAAATGGGTTGTAGTGTAGCACATCAACTACCTATTATTATCGCAAAGCTGAAAAACAAAGGAGCACAATATTACACCTAGGTATATTTGTGCCAAGATTTAGTTTACATACATGTCATAATAACACATTGCATTTCAGCGCCCTTATGGCCATTCTGTACCTTTCTTAATATTACCGTCCGTTCTGTGGGATCGGTGCGGTATAGTCAGCGAAGTTCGTTTCGATTTCGGGTCAAAGCCATAAAGCGCCAATCTCAGCCGGATACTAGTAACGTGTCAGTACAAAAAAAGTTATTAAAATGTAAATTTAATCCTTTCCACATATCAACTGAAAATAGTTCCTGATGGTAAAACACACAGATGGTAGTTGCAGCCTCTGCTTAGTTCTTATTCTTACCACACCACACATCGCAGCGTTCGAGGGAAAGAACGCTCTCGTATTGAGCAACGAGACGAATTTTTTACTGCCAAGCCTGCTGTGGGGAGGTGTTTGCGTTTCGGGCCAAAGTACTTAGATTATCGACCGTTAGCTATTTCGATAATATAATTTCTATGAAGGCCCTTTCATTGGGAAAACCCTATAGGCATTATTTCTACACCAAATCTATCCTACTTTGGGTTAAATGGTACACTCGCTAGTTTAGACTGGTGGTTTAGGATCGTCTGGTCCGACTTCTGCCTTCATTTTCTTAAGCTTTTGATATCTCTTCTCAAAGGTCCTGAGTTTGTATAACACCTTAGTCCGCGACCAGCTCCAATGGGACCAGTGCTGTAGAATATAATGCTTAATAATTCCCGAGAAAGTAGTATAGAGCAGATTTAGGTACAGTAATTTTTATTTTTAATAATAATAATTCTGGACAGTCAACACAACATCATCTAGCTCTAGGCTAAGCAGAGCTTGTGTTATGGGTACCTATACTGGATGACTGATAAACATAATACAATAGATATTTTTATGACACATAGAAAGTAATCAGAACACCCTGAACTATTTGCTAAATATTTGTACCGAGGCGGGAAGTGAACCCGGACCTCCTGCGTCGAGGGCGGACATTGGCTCACCGAGCCACAGAGGTCGTCAAATATATTTTCACATTATACCTACAGCACAAGAGTTGATAGTAATATTATGTACAGTACGCGTCACATATAAGTACCCCCCCCCCCCTATCTCAATGTATGTGGGACACAATAGTTGTTATTGTTCGGAATTTCAGACTTTGAGTATTATAGAAAGGGCAGTTCGATCCTGAGCGTCGGCCTGATAAATTTTTGCATTTGAAAAATTGTGACAAGTTATAGAGGAATTAGAAGTAGTCGAAAATAGTTTGTATACAAGGGGGTCCTTAATTCTGACGCGCACTGTACATATGTACGTTAGGTATTGTTTTCATCCTTTTTCGTAAACAATGAGATATTTTGTACCCAGTTGTATTGGCATCAAAAGTCCAGCAGGTTATAGGCTGATGATGATGATGTACTACAATGGACCCTACCAAACACAGCAGTGCAAGAAAAAATATTTATTGTATTGAAAGACAACAGTTACGATATCAAAGGTTTACAAATAATATCTGACAACTATACCTTGCAGGTCTTTCAAAATATATCAAGTTGTTCCTAACAGATTAAAATATTCTGAAAAACATACAAGTTTAGTGCAACAAAAAAAATACTTAAAAATATAAAAGCGTTCAAAACCAAATAAAACAAGTTATGTAAACGAACCACGTTTTATTCACACCATCAATTAGTTAACAACAAATATAATATTCTCATTCAACTAAAACATTCACGAGCACTACATAGCTGATTCAAACCGTGATATATACTCGATATTAATTTCTAATTACTATGCCTAAATTGTGGAATTATTCTAGGTAAAATGTATCAAGTAGACCGGTATCCATTTTAGTATGTAGGAATTGTAATTAACGCATTTACTGCCCAATTTCGATATGCGTCCCGGCCGGTATAGATGCGTAGCATGTCGGTCGTGGGCAATTAATGTGTTATGTATGTTACATTATCTGTATGTAACGGTATACTCATGGTAAAGCCTTGGGCCTTGGTGACTGAGGAGATATTTAGATTCTTTGACAAGTTATATTATTATTTCGATGAAAATTTTTAAATTTGATCTGGTAAGCAGTGACTAGATATTTTGGTGTATCACTTCGCTACTCCGATTTGGTGGATACCGGATTTCGAATCTGCTGGCCTACTCGTAAAAACGAAATCGACGTTTCTGATACGTGTTGTGCAAACACTATCCTTAGATAATACAATTATGATACGATTTTGCAAGAAAAAAAAAATCAAACTTCGTTTTTGTTTTCCTAGTAGGTCTTACCGACTTAAGGTAAGTACCGACCGAATAATTTACCGATTATTTACACAACTGGACAGACTCTAAAATATTAAGCATTTCTAATGCCGACCATAAAATAAGTCACATTCTGAGGTATTTCATATTTTTTTCAACAGATTAAAAACTATTATTTTTTAAATAAATCGCTACATTGTTTCTAAATTATTTGATGCATCTCTTTTTGGGTTAATAACAAATTTTAAAACTGTTCCAGATAGCTCGGCAATACAGATCCTTGACTTCCTTCACGAAATATTAAAAGTTTGCATTATATCTTAATTGCATTTTTACATCATAAATTTTGATAAGACAAAATTTCTAGTGTAGATATTTTATTTTCAAAAAATCTTGTGGCAGGAACTTATTAAAATAGTATTACAAATAATAGCTGACCATGGTGAAAATATAGGTACTAAGATTACAAATCATTTTGGTGCTACGTTTGTATGGATCTTAAGGTTTGTATGGAAAGCGACTAAATAGCGATAATTATACTGCATTTTGCAATATCGTGGTGGAGGTGAACTACATGTATCGCCATTCGCCACCTTATTTGGCCCATAAAATATTAAAAAAAAAATATTTTAAAATATAAATACCAATTGAATTTCAATAAAACAGCTTGCAAAATCTTTATGTCAAATTTTAAAACATTATTATTAAAACAAAAATTGTTCAGACTTCAGTAAGGCTTTACTTATATTTCCAGTTAGTAAACTTTTAAATAAGTTGGCTCTAAGGTAATAATAATGTCTAACTTTGGAACCATTGTATTTAATATATAACAAGTTACACAACCAGATTTGAATATTTGACCTAGATGTCAAATATTAAAATCTGGTTGGTTCTTGTTCATTTACAGAATATATATAAAATAATACAATGTAAACCACCAAAGCGCTACAAAATATTTGGTGATTTTTAACGGCAGTGTGTTATACCATAATCGTTTACAATTAACATTAAATGCTCAGCCTTTTCGCACTTTAAAAGAAAACAAGTCTTTGTGACCAAACAATTTTACAGAAATTGAGCAGGAATATCAAATTATCTGGACCACAGACTTGGACAAAGTACCATGTTACTTAGGAACTCCAATTTTGATTAAACTGTGCTTTAAATTTCTTCATTATTTAAAGTTTAACCCCCTTATCATTATAATGTGTTAACAAACAATAACGAACTTTTCACTCTGTCTTGTGTCAAAAAGAAGTTAGGAGTGAGAATTTACACAGCTCAGCTGTTTTAGGCTAACAGATTATCCTGCTAATATTACAAAGTTTGCCCCGTTGTAAAGATTTTTAGCCGAAGACCACGCCTAAACTTCTGAACGAATCGGCCTAAAATTTTACAATGGAACTTTACGCACATAAAAATCGTTACCTAGAGTATCATATAGGCTACTTTTTATTTTAAAATAAGACGTCCGAAGCTGCATGCAGAAGCTAGTTATGAAAAGAGCATAATTTTTACCGGTCGTCTGCGAATACCTCCGCTAAAGTCTAGCCCGTGGTTAGTCCTCGTCTTCATTCTCAAACAGGTCATCGTACTCCCGCGACTGTTCGTAATCCTTCAGCTCCTGAGATAGAATGGACATGAGTACGAGAGGGTAACTACAGAACTTACGGCGACCCTTGCTGCTTGTGACGTGTCCAAGATTGTCTATGGTCTAAAGCGAATAAGGAGTTCGATTTTGAACTATTCGCTCACTATAGCTATGACATCGTCACAGAACACACTAGTGGCATTCTTACTTAGATGAATTAAAGATGTATGCACATCGACGTCAAAAAAGTCAAGGTTGAAATCATTTTGTCAACATCTTCGTGCAAATAACACCGCACGCAATAACTAGAGTACCTCTAATGCTATGTTTACATGCGCGCCGTGCAGCCCGGCGGGCTGCCTGGCGGGCTGCCTGGCGGGCTGCGCGGCATGCAGCCCGTCCCAGGCCGGCGACAATTCAAGCTGTTCACACGCACGCGCCGTCGCGTCAGTCAGTGCATTTGGTTCGCGGCATTCACGTTCACAGGCGCGTTTACGGGCTCGGGCGTACTGTTCACACGCTCGTGAACGTGAACGTGCACGTTGAATGTCGAGTTGAACGCGCGCATGTGAACATAGCATAAGAATTCAACGTGACGATTTTGCAAGGATGCCATAGTCATAGATTAATAAGCTGAATGGAGCCCCAGCTTGGAAGGTAGATAACTATGTCTATGTCCGCGCAACGGACCAATAATAAATAAATTATGCCATACAATCCACACAGCATCATCTAGTCCCAAGCTTAGCAGAGCTTGTGTTATGGTTAAACGGAACGAGGTGGCGATATTTAGATTTTTTTACAAAACGTTTGGTCGAAACACACCGAAATAGCAGCGGCCGCCAGGGGAGCATCAAGAACTTTGAATGGCTAGAATGGGTCGCGCGGACGCCCATGGGCAGTCTTACCCGGTCAATGGGGCAATCACTTAGATCAATCTACGTTCGAGACTGTTGACCGCTGTGATTCTGGGGAATTTTGACTGTTGTGTTCAGTCGTGTACCTTTTGTTTTATTTTAATTTCATTGCAACGCGATAAAAACAAAAGATACGCGGTAAACGGATTCACATACCACTACAGTCACATATGCGAGACATTTTTAACATTTTAGATTTTTACTAAAAGAATACATGCAAGTTAGGCTAAAATACAACCTAAAGACAACACGGACTATGTGCGATTACTGAGAAATAAGAGTGTAGGTATACTTGGTAATATGGCAGAAATAGGTATTTATTATTACTTGCATTACTGTGTTTTGGCATGGAATCGAACAAACTAAATCAACATCCCACCAATTTTTATCAATTCCATTTTTCAATTAAAGCGCTACGCTGCCGACCCAAACTAGCGCGCTAGTTTCATTTACACTTATGACTGTCTGACAGATAATTTTATGGTAACTTTTTACCATCTTTTGACCTATAAAAACTATCGTAATTTGACGAATTCATTATAAATATAAACGGGTTAATTAGGATCTACGGGCGCTACTTGAGCCGCACTCACCCTGATATAGTCCCTCGTTAAGGGAAGTAACGTTGGTGTTCTTCCAACACAAAAGGTTCGTAGTTAACCCGCTTACATAATGAATTTATGGTAACTATTCACACATATCAATTGATACGTGAAATTTAGAAAAATACCCTGGTAAATAGTTGTAATTACCTGGAACATTCCATTGGCGACTGCATACCCGGTCATCGCGATGGCAGCGAACAATGCCGCTAGTATCTTATTCCTGGTCCGGTTAGGGAAGTTAATCGCCTCGCGGTCTGATTGCGTCCCTGTCGAGTGTTGCTTGGCCGTTTGTCTGTTGTATTCTACAAATAAGACATAAATTGGCACACATCTTTTTAGGTACCCTTCTGAGACCTTCGGGAGTTAAGGCATCACAAATTTTAGACCTTTTATATTTTAGGCACAATGGAACTTTAGTAATTTTTTAGTTTGGGATATCTGCAAATTTATCATTTTACATTTTAGGCATTTTACTGCCTCGGCATTTTGGAAATAAGACTTCCTGATCAGGATGCTAATAATATTAGTTTTACCACATCGGCGCCCGCGCAGTTCGAATGTTAAGCGTGCCTTCGCCAAAAGGGTTTTGCCACCACGAAGCGTTGCAAGCGAATTTGAGATTGCAATGGTTTTAAAAATATAGAAGGAAGCTGGTGCCTTTCCTTAATTATTAAAATATAAACGGGCTGAGTTGGAAGGGGCGAAAAGGAAAATTTTGGCTTTGAATGATCTTGAAGATAGTAATGACATCCTATTATGATGAAATTACTTAATTTGATTTTGTTAAAATACACATTCTTTGAATCACGCACGAATCACGATGCAAAGTCTTTTTTTATTTATTTACCAATTTTATATAATACTAGCGGCCGCTCCGGCTTCGCACGGCTATTTAACAAAAATATATCTTGAGTATTGCCTAAAATATTATAACTATATTCCCTAGAAAATGCCATAGTTTATTGCACACACGCTCAGTATGATTAGTTAGAACATGAGAATTAGGAATTAGCTATGTACAAATGTCAGGGTTACTGACAATATCTTGGGCCATTTGCAATTATTGTTTATCCCCCCCATACAATAATTGGGATGCAGGCTGTGGTTGGGCATTACATTTATTATAGCTATTTACATTTTAGTGTTGTTATTGCTCTGCGCTAGGATTGCTATGTCGATATTGAGCTATTAATACACATTAAACCGAAACTGATAAAAGTAATTCTCACCATCTGTCACATGCCTAAAATTTTTCTGGTTTATCCTAGCTACGAATCTTGTTAAATTTGCAATCCCTTTCACGTGATTGGCTAGTGTTCCATTTGGGAATGGAACTTTGAGTAATGGTGCGAGGTAGGCAAACACAGTAGCGTCAAAGGAGGATGGGCGGTTGCCAAAGAAATATTCACTCTCTCCCAATCTGTCTGAGAGGGTTTTAAGGCATTTATCCGCTTCATTGTAAATCTGGAAATGAAATACAAGTGTGTAAGTACTGTATGATCATTAAGAAACTAGGGGTAAAGCACAAAATCAAGTGAGTCTATTTGGTAAATGCTGAATGGCTTAGCTAGCATAGATCACAAATTATAACATTCAGGCAATATCTACTGTGAGTTACATACTACATCCATAAATTAATAATTTATTGTGTTTGTATTTTTTTGTCCATCCAAAGACTGCCTAGAAGAGATTGCGTTTAGCAATAAGCCACTGATGGTGTTTGTTTATTACATGTTTTGTTTTGATGTTATCTTTTATATGTATACACGTGGTGTTTAAGAGGTATACTTACTGTCCTTTCTATTTCTCTAAGATCTGTATGTTCGCCATACAATGCATCAATCATGTCCTTGGCTAAGTTCTGATATCTTGAGGGATAGAAGAAGTTGAATGGTATGCGCAAGGCTTTAGCGTAGGTTGGTCTGGTTATATCACAGTAGTTCTTTTCATCTACCCACCAGGCATATTGGATGGCAGGGTACAGTTTCTCGCGTAAATACTGAGTGAATGCACTAGCTTCTGCAGCTTGTTTTGTGTTTAGGTGAACATCTGTGCTGTAATGCTGAAATAGATATGTTATTATTAAGAATTTTGAACATTCATGCTAGTCATCAGATTCCTTTTTTAAATTCAAACAGATCTGCACAAACTATTTCATGTTCATTCCTAGGTCTAAATTGGTTAGTATAGATTTTACTAGGTACATGCAGGTAAGGGGCACAGCAAAATTTGACTTTTATCCTCATCTGTAGTCTAGCACCCTGACTTTATCTCCTTTAAGTTAATTAGTTCCTTTATGTAAATAAATAAAGCTGGACCATATATGAATACCTATAATATTATATGCTATGCACAGCCACATAACAGCCAACAATTCATTATAAATATTCTAAACATGATTTAAGCTGTAGGTCTTACCAGGGACTTGAGATGCTCAACAACTTCTTCAAAATTTGTGAGAACCTTTCGGCCGTCTCTCATAACAGGCAGAGTTCCTTTTGGTGTGAAGAATGGATTGTTAGATTCTTTGACTCGAACAGGCACTCCGATGAATTTCATGTAAGTCTGCAAATATTCATTTTGGAATAGTTTTGGTTGTTTACCGGTGGTGGTATGAGGTTAGGTTGCATCAATATTTACCAAAACTTTCAAAGATTCCAGGTCGATCGATGCTAGCCCCCATTCCCCTTTCCAGATATCTAATTCTATAGTAGACATTTCTGCTGGCTATAACGTAATTTTTTGGATTACTTTGATCAAGTTAATAGATACAAACGAAAACGAACTCCAACCAGTCCCCGTACATGTAATTAATTTGTACTCCACCAATCCATCCAATCCAACCAAAGACTGCAAAATAGTTAGTCCCTGTCCAACACAAAACAGTTCACGTGACAGTTCAGTTGACTTTTGTTCGGTTGTATGTATCATAGATTTATTACGGGTTGTATTGATGTTTGTCTTAAAGAAGAAGAAGAAGAAGCTGATACATTCCTTGAGGATTTTGCTATATACAAGGAACTTATACCCAATCTGGAATGTGCACAAGCTGCCGATACGCGCGGTCCGAGCGAGATAGCTTCGCGAGAGCCCTCTGTCCCTTTCAGGATCAGGATTACCATTCACAATTGATTCACAACAAATGAATATGGCTGACGGGCTGCCAGTCTAACATAAATTATATTATTCTACTTATAATATTTTGCTTTTTTTATTGACATTTCAATATAGTGTCCAAATTATTGCTAAAAAATGTTATCATTCTAACAGATACTTGGGAAATATTAGAAAATATAAAGAACGAAAATTAATGCTTTTTAGTAAGACATGTTAAATTTATTTGTTCCTACCACTTCTGGCAACACTTTAGAAAGGGACACAGGGCTCTCGAAGCGCTTTCTCCCTCGGACCGGATTTCTCTCTGACCAAGTGATTGTCTGTAATAGACTTAGGGTCATACCATATAAGGTTTATTTTATATTGGTGTCAAATTGACAACGCACATTCCAGGTTGGGTATAAGTTCCTTGGCTATATACGATGATCGTAGGAAGGAAGTAGGTAGGTATAAAATATGTGGATTATGTGGGGTGATTTCGTACATCCGAGAGTTTTTGACAGTTTGCGATGGCTACATAGGTATGTAAATCAGAAAGATAAATGATTTTTAGCTCTTTGAAAAAGTCGCTACACGTTTCATGGAATGGTGTTCAAAACCTCGCTCCTCAATACGTCGAGTGTGAAAACACCGCGCTAGTTTACGCCGCGCGAGAGATAAGCGAGTGACTTTGAATCGAGCTGGACTTAACCGCGTCCTCATCAAAGTGAGGCTTGGAACGGCGCGCTATTTGAAGTCGAGTCTGAGAACGTCGCGCCAGTCGAAGGCGCCTGAAGTTGCTGCGACACTGAGTGACATATTTTGTAGAAGCGCTGTTCTTTAAAAACCTAAAATAACGGGGAGGGTGATGCAACCTAGGCGCTATATTACTGTTATTGAAACGTCCCGTTTATTATGAACCTATAATTTCCCTACTTACTTTTGTACAACTAACGTTATTGACACTTTACTTAAATTATAGGTTCATAATAAAGGGGACGTTTCAATAAAAGTAATATAGCGCCTAAGTTGCATCACCCTCCCCGTAATTTTAGGTTTTTAAAGAACAGCGCTTCTACAAAATATGTCGCTCAGTGTCGCAGCAACTGCAGGCGCCTTCGACTGGCGCGACGTTCTCAGACTCGACTTCAAATAGCGCGCCGTTCCAAGCCTCACTTTTATGAGCACGCGGTTAAGTCCAGCTCGAATCAAAGTCGCTCGCTTATCTCTCGCGCGGCGTAAACCAGCGCGGTGTTTTCACACTCGACGTATTGAGGAGCGAGGTTCTGAACACCATTCGTTTCATGTAGGTACATGTATGTGCATGTGGATTGAGAGCTAAGTTTTGAAATATTTGGCAAAAGGAATTGAAAAAATCATAGATTTAGATTTAGTAAAGAATTTGTAAAAAGAGAAGCTCAAGTCCAACATAACTGCTCAAGCTCTCATAACTGTACAAAAAAAAATCTAAACTTAGATAGGTACATTTTAATCCATCCACAAATTATTATACTTGCATAACTTGTACCATGGATTTATGAAAAGTACGGATAGAATCCTGTCAAATCAAACTTGAATCTTATCAATGGCGGAATGACATTGAGTGTCAGTGTATAGAGAGATGCCAACAGAAGAAAAAATTACCCATAATTTTTATAAATATTCTTCCTAATAATTGTTTAAAAATGAATATGTAAATTATAAAAAAATCAACTTAGGTACTGCTTTAGCCACGGTAATCGTCTTTATTAGACCTACTTTTTATAATTTTCAATTTACGCCAGCGCTTTATGGTAGCACCATAAAGCGTAGTTATCAAACTACAGTGAATTTGATTATCCCACAAGCACAGAACAGAACACTGTACTTTCCCGGGATCAAATAGTAACGTATTTGCTAATCGAAGAAATTTCAACAAAATCTGTTCAGCCCTCAGTGTGTGTGCAGAACTAACAAACATAAACACAGTCGAACTCTCCGTTCACTGTCTAATTTTAGTTTGAAAAAATTACCTATTCTTTGTGCCTATTACTCGCTGATAACTTTTTTCTGCCTGCGGCTTCGCATGCGTTGTTCCTATGGAAATGTCTAACCTAATATATATAATTAAAATATATTTAAAAAAATAACCTTAATAATAATTATAATTATTTAAAAGTGGCAATTTGCGGCCATATCTCATGATTGTTACTGGGAAGATCAATTAAACGTTCCTAATAATGAAAAAATATTAATTTTTCTCATATTCATTGTTTGGTTTGATAAATAATAAATAAAAATTTATGTACCTAGGTATACATATAATTTAAGAATTCTTTTACATGAAAAATCTTATGCACACTGCATGCTATACTAGATTTAGTGGAATTCCAATTATTTTCATTGTGAGATTCTCTGATTATGCGAATTCAATTTAACTTTCGATTTTCATCACCTGGAAATCTGAAAAAAATATTGACTATTAGTTATGCCCCACGGCTACCTATAATCTCGATATAACATGATATCTACGTAGCATCAGCGTCAGTAAAATTATTATCAAAATGGGTGCAGCTATTTTGGAGGTTAGCTTAAATAAACACCAAACATATTTCGTAATTCGTATACCTAAAGCTAAAGCTATTGTATTGATATTACAAACAGAAATTCAATATCATAATTATATTTCAAATAATACATATTATTATAGATAACCAGAATGATAAAGAAATGCATATTTACCTGATTCATAATTTACCTAAAGTCAATAAAATATGAGAATTCAAACTTTTTTAATATCCTCCCAAACTTACCGGAAAATTTACATGTTTTCATGTTGGCAAGACTGGCTAGATTTTGTGCTTTTATTTAGATTTTTTTGTTGATAAAATAATTTTGCGTCAAATCGAAGAAATAAGTTGGTGAAATAAGAAATTTACCTAGGAAATGTGATCCGGTGTTTTTTATTGACAAACCCATTGTGATTTTTGCAACATCTGACCACACAAGACGGCGTTTTCCATTTATTTTGGTTTGTTTACAATGGGGTTCATCAGTTGGTGTATAAAGCCGTAATGGCGATGGCCAGCATACTATTTGATTGATTGGCATGCTTGCTTGATTGGAGTGCTTCGTTTTATTTTTTTCTGATACTCCTTCCGTACTTATTTATAGTTTCATGACTTGTACTTCCGCTCCGTAAATTTGTAAAAACTAAATAATGACTTAGAATTGCAGCCGTTTAGAAGTTATAAGAGATCGTAATTTTTAATCTGAGAGCTTTATAGCTCTATTGCCCAGCCTGCAATCTCCAAGGATTGCAACTGTTTTGGTAAATAAATGATTTGTTTTTAATATTTTTTTTATACCTAATTAAAATGAAATTGGATATATGGCACACGGTTTTATTTTTGAATTTTTCATGCGGATTCCTAAATTTTTTGAAAACATTCTATAGTCTATGTTCATCACAGAAAATTTAGGATACTTATGGTGAAAGAATTTTTCAATTCGGTCCAGTAGTTTCGGAGCCAATTTAATTCAAACATACAAACAAATAATCAAATCTTTCCTCTTTATAATAATACTAGCGGCCCGCCCCGGCTTCGCACGGGTATTAAACAAAAATTTCAGAAATTATACACAATAACACGATGGGTTTCACAGTTTTCATACGGATCTTTACTTTTTATAACAGCATTGGGATTTTTGACATTGACTCGACACTCCATAACTGACACTGGCCGTAGAGAAAAAGCAAGCACAGTGCGCAACCTCTTTTCCTATTCTGACGCGCCATAATAGAAAAAGAGGTTGAATATACAGCGCACGGTTCAATTATTGAATTTTTCATGCGGATCCCTAACTTTTTTGAAAATATTATATAGCCTATGTTCATCACGGAAAATTTAGGATTCTAATGGTGAAAGAATTTTTCAAATCGGTCCAGTAGTTTCGGAGCCTATTCAATTCAAACAAACAAACAAACAAACAAACAAACAAACAAACATACAAACAAACAAACAATCAAATCTTTCCTCTTTATAATATTATTAGTAAATTATTAGTAAATTATTAGTATAGATATACTAGCGGTCCGCCCCGGCTTCGCACGGGTATTAAACAAAAATTTTAGAAATTGTACACACTAAAACGATGGGTTTTCATACTGATCCCTTACTTTTTTTTAACAGCATTGTGGTTTTTGACTTTGACTCGACACTCCATAGCTGACACTGGCCGTAGAGAAAAAGCAAGCACCGTGCGCTATATATTCAACCTCTTTTTCTATTCTGACGCGCCATCATAGAAAAAGAGGTTGAATATACAGCGCACGGTTCTATTATTGAATTTTTCATGCGGATCCCTAACTTTTTGAAAATATTATATAGCCTAATGTTCATCACGGAAAATTTAGGTTAGGATTCTAATGGTGAAAGAAATTTTCAAATCGGTCCAGTAGTTTCGGAGCCTATTCAATTCAAACAAACAAACAAACAAACAATCAAATCTTTCCTCCTTATAATATTAGTATAGATATAGATAGAAGTATAGATAGTATAGAGGTAGATGTACACGAGCCATGAAATGAAAATAAGAAGAAGATTAAAAAGTCATTCACCAGTGACATGACATGACAACAAGACCTTCGAAGTTCGAAGAGAGGGAGTACAGGGGAGTACGGAGTAGTAGGGATGTCGGAAGTGAAGAAAAATATCGATATATCGATATTTATAAAAATATCAATATCGGCCTCGATATATCGAGGAAAATATATGGATATATCGGTCAAATATTAGGAGAAGTTTGCAATTAAAAATAATAATATTTTATACAATGCACATTATTTTAATACACAAAAACCTTAATAAAACGAAGGAATTATTTTTATAGACAATTTTTATTATTCGAATTAGAAACTACAACTACTAAAAGTAGAATTTTTCCTCCTCCAGAGTCTTGAACCCCTCGTTAAAAAATATACAATATTCTAAGAATAAAGAAACAAAAACATAAATAGTTAAAAGTCAATACAATGAAACACTGGAAAGATCATAAGCTTAAAACTGTGTCGCACCTCCCAGCACACCAACTCAAGATTACACAAATACTGGTTTGCCTGACCTGATAAATATATCATTTACTAGCTGCGCCCCGCGGCTTCCCCCACGTGAAATGCGTACGAATTTATGAACGAAGCATTTACGGTTTTGATTTGAATGCTAGTGACATTATTTAGTTTAGATAGTGATTGATGCTAATAAGTAAATAAGATAAATGAAATTAATATGGAAAAAATATCGTTTTTGATACTTTTTTCGATATTAGATATTTTGTATCGATATATCGGATCAAAATATATCGGCTAAAAATATCGATATATCGAATTAAAAATATCGATATATCGATATTTTTTCAGCATCCCTACGGAGTAGAGCACTTGTTTGTTTACCTACATTGTCTTTGTTGTGAAGTAAAAGGCTGACTATCTGGTTTAGTTTGCCGACTGCAGGCAGTATTGCAATTTGCTTTTTTATTGGTATTGTTATGCGCAGCAGGTAGCAAGAAGCAAAAATATTAGGAGCGATAAACAAGTGATAAAATCAGTGTTCTCTAAAAGTTCGACAGAGATCTGTGTCTGCAAATATGTCAATTCAATGGACCATCACTGCCGGCTTCCTTTATTTAGAGATAGCCTTGGTTATATTAATGCTATTACCTATATTTAGCCCTAGAAGATGGAACCAGTTCTTCAAGTCACGTTTATTCTCAATGTTCCAACAGCATGCAGCTATGTATTTCTACGTTTTTCTTGGCGTCCTATGTTTATTTTTATTCGATGCTGTAAGAGAGATGAGAAAATATTCTCATAACTTCGAAGCTGCTCATACAAATCTGTCTTCTGAAATGAAAGGTAGTGTGAAGTTGTTTAGAGCCCAGAGAAACTTCTACATTACTGGTTTCACTATTTTCTTAGCATTTGTCATCAGAAGATTAGTGACAATGCTTATAATTCAAGATGAACTGACAACTAAATCAGAAAATATAATTAGAGAAGCTGAGGCTACTGTAAAATTGGCTAAACAGCATCTTTGTGTCTCAACTTTGCAAGCTGCTGACGCTATTCACTCGGAGGAAATTAAAGAGAAGCTAAGAGAAGCATATCAACTTTTGAACAAAGAAACTGAAAAATCAAAGGAGTTAGAGGAGGAAGCAAAGAAATGGAAAATTATGTATCTAGAAGCAGAGAAACAAATGAGTCTGTGTGGTAATGGCAAGGGTGATGAGCAATAGTCTTATTAATAGATATTAGCTCATCAATATGTACCTGAACTGGTACCACAGGTATGTATTGGAGAAATATATAGGTACAGTTGGGTAGTGTTAAAATGTCACATTACAATATTGCTAGAAAAAAAACAGCATTGAATCTTGAGATAACAATGAGTAGGAATACCATTGCTATGTTTATTACACCTTCACCTTCATATTTTTCCAGTAGACCTATAAAAAATACTAAGTAAGTAGGTACATTATCATTGCTATTAGTTCATATTTATTATTAAAATACTTTTATTCTCAGACAAACACTATGGTTCTTAACGAGATATTATAAAGAATAAATGAATTTCGGTTTTAAATTTTTTTTATAAGTAAGTTTGTATGACACAATATTTTTTTCACCTAATATCATGTGTTATTTAATAATGTATAATACTGAACAAGTACTTAATTAATTAAGAAGTAGGTGCTATATTTTGCTGTTGGTGTTTTTTATGTACTTAAGTGTTTTTATTTGTGTATTGTTACAAAGTATGTTTATGAAACTAATTTTAAAGGCATTTAAATGAAGATTTTCCTTTATATTGTTTGGCAATTTTTTAAATTAATAAGCTCCCTCTAATAGTATTGTTTTTTATAAGTCTACATAGGAGATAGTTCACTAATAGGTGCGAGTAAATAATAAAATTAATAAAGCTAACTGTATCTACCACTACTACTGTATCTAGGAATATTTGGTTGTGGGTCATTGCACCTATTTTTAAGTGATAAAAGCAATGTTTGGGAGCGCGGAATTTGCCCGAAGGTAAAACTGTCAAGTGTCTTGGTGTTAAAACCTTTTCTTCGGTAAAATGTTGTCTAAAATTTCCCTGAATTGGTGACAAGCTCCTAAATAAATTTAAAAGAAGGTAGTCCACTAACTTTTCACCTAACTACCTAAATAAAAAGTAGGTATAAACTTTGATTTTTAGATTAGTAATATATTTTAAGGCATGTGGACTTTACTCATAGAAAGTTATGATATTAATCTAATGAAGTGTGAGCTTTGTGATTTTGACTGGTGCTAAATTCGGTAGGTAGTTAAAAAATTTGAGTGCTTTCGTGGTTACTCTTTAAAATGTTTAATGATTTTGATAAAATTTAAGTAAGAACAGAATATATTATTTTCACTTTGTTGTGTATTGCATACCTACTATTATACTAACTAATTAAAAATACACTCTAGTCTATTTAAACTGTATGGTGAGTAGGTACCTTCTCACGTAGGTACTGAACATTGTAAGTACCTATCTTGTTTAAAAAAACTATTATGATGTGATTTTGTGGGCTTGAAATTATTTGATCTCTTTCATTTATGTAGACTAGATGATTTTTATAAATAAAATGATTATTGGATTGTTGTGTTTCATTCGGGGTTCGGGTGATGCATATTTATTTTCTACGCTAATTTATGATCAGAATGCAGTGAAACTTATTGTAATAAATGTACCTATATGTACCTACAGTAACGTTGATACATATTAGAATACTACCGAAAATTATGAGACTGATACCCTTAGTAAAAAGATATATCCATTTATATATGACTAGCGGCCCGCCCCGGCTTCGCACGGGTATTAAACAAAAATTTCAGAAATGATACACTAAAACGATGGGTTTCACAGTTTTCATACGGATCTTTACTTTTTTTAACAGCTTTGGGGTTTTTGACATTGACTCGACATTGACCGTACCAACTGACACTGGCCGTAGAGAAAAAGCAAGCACCGTGCGCTATACAACCTCTTTTTCTATTCTGACGCGCCATAATAGAAAAAGAGGTTGAATATACAGCCCACGGTTCAATTATTGAATTTTTCATGCGGATCCCTAACTTTTTTGAAAATATTATATAGCCTATGTTCATCACGGAAAATTAAGGATTCTAATGGTGAAAGAATTTTTTAACTCGGTCCAGTTGTTTCGGAGCCTATTCAATTCAAACAAACAAACAAACAATCAAATCTTTCCTCTTTATAATATTAGTATAGATATAGATATCAATTGATAGCTCCGAAAATTTTGAATAGAACTGGAGGTACCTATATTTGAGTTAGGTATTTCAAAAGTCATATAATAAAAGTTGCTCATGATTCTAGAAAGCTGGTCACCAACACAGAGCATATAATCACTACCATGAAACTATAAATAAGTACGGAAGGAGTATTAGGAAAAAATAAAACGAAGCACTCCAATCAAGCAAGCATGCCAACAGTGGCGTAGCGTGCCATCTCGGCGCCTGGGGCGGGAGACCCATTTTGCCGCCCCCATTCTTTAGGTGCTTAATTAAAATTAAATTTCACATTCAATGCAACCTTTTATTGAAGTTAAAATAGGATGAGCGGTTTTACAAGCGGATTCTACGGGCCTTATGAGCAGCGAAGTCGGAAATAACTTTGTCAAAATCAATATTAGCAGCCAATTCTTGTTCAATCGACAACATAGCCAAGTTTGATAGTCTTGCGGAGCTCATAGTAGATCTGAGGTATTAGGGTTTTGACACCGGTTTCAAAACCCTAACTGGGCGTACTGCGTGAGCGATCTGGACGCGAACGCGACGCGGCGGTGCGGCGCGGCTGAAGAGTCCAACGTGACCAAACGCACGTAGGGTGCGGCGCGACGCGGCGCGAAACAACAAAGTGAACGCGATCAGTTGGCTTGATTTGTTCGCGCGAACTGGACACTTCGTCGCCCTGTCAAATGGAGGCAGATTAGCGTTATTTGTAAACACTTATTATAAAAACTTGAATATACAACCCGTTTTTAAATTTTCACCTAAATACGATTTTTTTTTTACGTGGAACAACACTGCTCAGAAAAGGCAGCGTTGTTCGCAGAACAGAACACTTACAAAACGTCTTTCACTCCCAACTCAGACACAGGTTCTGCTAAAGCGTGTGAAGTTTTGGATATCCTAGTAGAAACCTATCAGCTCTCTCCTCCTATAGACAAATTTTCTAAAAGTGAAGTACGACATGTCATACGGAACCTAAAACTTAACAAAGCCCCTGGATACGACCTAATCACGGCTAAAGTCTTAAAAGAACTACCGGAAAAAGGCATCACTTTCCTAACACAAATCTTCAACGCTATCCTGCGACGCAATTACGTACCAGCACAATGGAAAGTGGCGGAAGTCATTCTTATAGCCAAACCTGGAAAAGCGCCCGAACAAGTAACTTCTTACCGCCCAATAAATAAGCCTGCTCCCAGTTGCCTCCAAAGTTCTGGAGACACTCTTCATGAGACGTCTAAGCCTGGAAATAGCGAAAACCCAACTTATCCCTTCTCATCAATTTGGCTTCCGCGCGGCCCATGGTACAATTGAGCAAGTCCATCGCTTAGTCAATGAGATAAATAGAGCCTACGAAGGAAAGAAATACAGCTCCGCTGCCTTCCTGGATATCTCCCAGGCGTTTGACCGCGTCTGGCATGACGGCCTCCTCTACAAAATCCTATAAACTTTGCCAACTAACTACTTCCTCTTTATAAAATCTTACCTAAGCCAGAGAAACTTTTACGTAAAGCAAGGCGAGGAGATGACAAATCTAAATAATATACGTGCTGGTGTCCCCCAAGGCAGCGTTATTGGTCCAGTGCTGTACCTAATATATACCTCAGACTTACCAACGACAGAAGGAGTACTCGTGGGAACATTCGCCGACGATACTGCCCTAATTGCCACCCACGAAAACCCAAACACGGCATCAGATTATGCTTCAGAGAAGCCTAAATGACATCTCAACCTGGCTAAGAGACTGGCGCATCAAGGCAAACGAATCCAAATCGGTCCATGTAACCTTTACCCTCCGACATGGCTCGTGCCCTCCTGTAAAACTGAACGGGATTCAAATACCACAGGCTGAAGACGTGTGGTACCTTGGTATTTATCTAGACAGACGCCTGACCTGGAAGAAGCACATCTTTATCAAAAGGAAAGCACTGGGTCTGCAGCTGAGAAAACTGTTCTGGATTACGGGAAGAAAATCAAATCTGTCCCTAGACAACAAACTCCTTATCTATAAATGTATACTGAAACCGATATGGTCTTATGGTGCTGAGTTATGGGGTACCGCGGCAAACACAAACCTGGACATTCTGCAACGTTTTCAATCAAAAATGCTCCGCCTTATAACAAATGCTCCATGGTTCGTGACAAATGACCAACTCCACCACGACCTACACACACCGACGGTTAGGCAAGATATTTGCTTGACGATATTTGCGAAGCAAGACAATAATAACTTTATAGACTGCGTACTCGCTGCCGCCGCCGGCAACAGACA
>OZ007536.1:4841728-4876318 GCA_963931895.1 Eupithecia pulchellata | reverse complement strand
TTGGAACGTACGTAACATTGCGCGCGCGATTTCGAATATCTGTATTATGAAGTATGTTTTACATTTTCCTAATTAATAATAATTTTGCGCTTCCTGCCGCCCCCTTTCATATGCCGCCTGGGGCCGTGGCCCCCACCGCCCCCCCCAAGCTACGCCACTGATGCCAATCAATCAAATAGTATGCTGGCCATCGCCATTACGGCTTTATACACCAACTGATGAACCCCATTGTAAACAAACCAAAATAAATGGAAAACGCCGTCTTGTGTGGTCAGATGTTGCAAAAATCACAATAGGTTTGTCAATAAAAAACACCGGATCACATTTCCTAGGTAAATTTCTAATTTCACCAACTTATTTCTTTGATTTGACGCAAAATTATTATGAACAAAATAATCAAAATAGAAGCACAAAATCTAGCCAGTGCTGCCAACATGTAAACATGTAAATTTTCCGGTAAATGTGGGAGTATATTAAATAAGTTTCAATTCTCATATTTTATTGACTTTAAATTATGAATCAGGTAAATAGGCATTTATTTATCATTCTGGTAATAATATGTAGTATTTGAAATATAATTATGATATTAAATTTCTGTTTGTAATATCAAAACAATAGCTTAGCTTTTGATAGACGAATTATTATAGTGTTTATTTAAGCTAACCTCCAAAATAGCTGAACCCATTTTAATAATAATTTTACTGACGCTACGCAGATAACATGTTATATCGAGATTATAGGTAGCCGCAGGGCATTACTAATAGTCAATATTTTTTCAGATTTCTAGGTGATGAAAATTTGAAGTTAAATTGAATTCGTATAGGTAATCACTGTAATCAGAGAATCTCACAATGAAAATAATTGGAATCCCACTTAATCTAGTATAGCATGCAGTGTGCATTAAGGTTTTTGATTTATAAGAATTTGGGCTATTAAAATTAATAATATTTATGTATCCATAAATTTTTATTTCTTATTTATCAAACAATGAATAATGAGAATAATGTATATTTTTTCATTATTAGGAACGTTTAATTGATCTTCCTAGTAACAATCGTAATAATAATATATGGCTGCTTATTGCCACTTTTAAATAAGTAATTTTTATTTGATTTTTGGTTAGGCATTTCCATAGGAACAACGCATGCGAAGCATCAGGCAGAAAAAAGTCAGCCAGTTAATAGGCACAAATAATAATTTATTCAAACTAAAATTAGACAGTGAACGGAGAGTTGGAATACACTGAGGACTGATCAGATATTGTTGAAATTTCTTCGATTAGCAAATACGTTACTATTTGAAATCCCTATCCCGGGAAAGTACAGTGTTCTGTTCTGTGCTTGTGGGATAATCAAATTCACTGTAGTTAGCACCATAAAGCGCTGGCGTAAATTGAAAATTATAATAAGTAGGTCTAATAGACGATGACCGTGGCTAAAGCAGTACCTACGTAGATTTTTTATAATCTACATATTCATTTGTAAACAATTATTAGGAAGAATATTTATAAAAAATATGGGTAAATTTTTCTTCAGTTGGCATCTCGATATACAATGACACTCAATGTCATTCCGCCATTGTTAGGATTCAAGTTTTATTTGACAGGATGTTATCCTTACTTTTCATAAATCCATGATCACTACGTTCTAGTCACCAAAAATTGCTGGTGTGTAAAAAAAACCCTGTGTAAAGCAGGTACAGAATGTACAGATCAAGCAGCTTTTAAAAAAAGTTTGAATCGTTGACGTCGTGTGGTCGATTGGAGGTGATTTCTTTCGTCCGAGGACCAGACGCAGGCTGAACTTTGTCTTCTAAAGCGCTATCCACACATTTCCGGGTCAGGGCTATTCGTGTTCCGAGTTGTGTGAACATCGAAAAATCGGTTACGTACAAATTGTATGAACTTGTTCACACAGCTCCGTGTCAGGCGTCAGGGAATTGTATGAACTTGTTCACACAACTCGGAACACGAATAGCCCTGACCCGGAACTGACCCGGAAATGTGTGGATAGCGCTTTAGAAGTTGAAGTAGAAAGTTATTGTGTGTGACTTTTGTGACATGGACACTGGCAGAGTTGTGGCAGCACAGACACAGCGAGCCATGAAATAAGAAGAAGAAAAATGGTGTTGGTGGTATTTTGATTTCGAATTAGAGAAAATATTACAGCCTTTTCTTAATTTTATCCAGATTCACAACAATAAATCTGCAACTAGAAAAAGGCGAACTCCTCGGCAGACTAGCTGTAACTCAGATTTTAATCGCTTCAAACGCGCCGGACGAAGAATTTACGTACTCCGTTGATAATGTTCTAAAAACCTGTGTTTTGTAAGTTAGTAATCACAGCCCGTCGCAAAAGGATACCGTTACAAACTATCTATGAATGTGGGAATCTTCAATAGAGTCAACCACAAAGTGAGCAATTTAAATCTTTCTAAGTTGATATTAAATTAGGAGATTCTCTTACAAAAAGAGGAATAGTAAGGGTAAAATTTTTTCTATAGCCAAATATACCTGTTTTAATAACTGTCCAAGTTCGTATTAGTCAAATATCATATTTCTGTTCAGTTTGATAGAGTCAGTTGAAACACTAAGCACATCGTGTATAATGTTAGAATGCAGTTAATATTTTGTCCCTCTTACCTATTTGTAGAATAAAGAGAGTGGTGGCATGTATGCTGAATGGAGCTCTTTGCCCCTGGAGGGGGGAGGGCGAGGTGTGCTGGGGGCGGTGGGAGGGAGGGATGTTGTGCTGGCCGTGGTGAAGCAGCTTGCCTCCCACGAGCCCAGTCCACTCACTACTGATGCAGAGGTAAGCATTGTATAGTTTAATAGGTTGGTATATTATAAAGAATACTGTTATGATGAGCCTAAAGATCTTTGGTGCATTTAACAAATTGACTTCTTTAGATTTTATGATATCAAAGATTGCACTATTCTTTGCTTAAACTAAGCCTGTATTAATATATAATACTCTATAAGTACATTGGTAATTAGAGATGGGGTATCATTTAATTTTAAGCACTTTAGGTCAGCCGAAAAATGGACTTTGCCAGCAGCAAGTTGTGATTGTGTTTGGCTGGATAAAATTTATTTTCTCTATCATATGATCCAATACCAAGTCACCAGGATGACGTTAAAAGACAATTTTCAAAAGATTGATAAAAAAGTGTGAATTAACGTTCCCCCATGCCCTAGACTAATATTCAATGTTTTTCTTTTAACAAAAGTATAATCCTACTGACCAAATAATTAATTATTCTCTATTCACTTCACTAATCAAAGAGTTATTTATTTACTGTTAAGAAAAATAATTTATTTGAGGACAAAAACATGCCCAAATAGTTATATCCAGCTGACCAAATATTTAAAATTAATAGCAATAAAATTATTTCCTTAGAGATATGAGTTTCTATGATTACCTGACAGCAAATAATAGCTTAAGTGTGTATACTACCTCAAACTGCTAATTTTCAACTCCGCCGGATGTCCATATTGTCTAAACTACTGAATATTTAACTTTGAAATTGATATATGGTAAAGTTCAGGACTTAATCTATCGATCATATGTTTCGAAAATACGATTCCATAAAATTTTCTCGATAGAAAAAAATCGCAAAGTTACCTCTAAATTTTTACTATAGTTCGACCGAAACCGCTGTACCGCTCCCTAAGAAAGTGCGGCGAAGTGGGGGCCGAGGAAAAAAGAGCAAGAATACACATGAGATCGATATTGTCGGATATATCTTACGATATCGTACCAATATAAACAATATTTTTGTTTTATATATTATATCAATATGTTTATATTTTTTTATAACTAAATTATCTACAGATATTCTGACAGAGCTTCTGCTTCAACTTCATCTTCCGTTTCGCCATCGGAATTTGAATCAGAGTCGTTCTGCAAATTTATAATTAATGGATCGATAATAATATCAAATCTACTATCGCGATCCCAGTAAATGTTTTCATTTTTTTGGACATGATCATCACATTTCTGCCATTTTTCCGCCGTGAACTCCGAAAACAATGTATTCAATAAGTTTATCTTTTCATCTAGAGAAGAGTTAATATGGTTATGAGCTATATTGTTTTTAATATCAGCCCAGACTAACTCTATGGGATTCAAATCCGGATGGTACGGCGGTAATCGTAGAACAGTATGTCCATTGGCTTTCAGGAGTTCATCAATTCTGTACACGGGCTCTTTTTGTGTATTATCGATAAGAAGTTGCAGTTGAGATTTTGTCATAGCTTCCGAAAATTCAACATTGTGGCGCCGTAACCAGTTCTGCATTTCCGTTTTGAGGCTTGCTATGGTTGGCTTCTTGTCAACCTGAACGCTGTGGTAAGACGCGTTGTCCAAGACAACCACAGAATTCGGAAGCAATTTATCTTTTAACTTTTCATCTACCCACTTATAAAAAGTAGGCCCGTTCATGTCTCCATGATAGTCGCCGGTCTTAGCATCTGATTTGAATATCGTCAATGCACCATCAACCAAGCCATTTCGACATCCAGCGTGAAGAATTACCAAACGCCGTCCTTTTCCAATATCAGCATGAATTCCAGGTTCGGACGATGATTGCCAACATTTGCTTACATGGTGACTGGCGTTAATGTATGTTTCATCAAGGAAATATATGTTGCGGTTTTGCGTTCTGTAATTTCTGATTTGTGTTAAGTATTTTTTCCACCACACTACAATATTAGGCTGCTCTATAAGGAGATGTCTCTTCGATTTGCATTTTTTGAAACAGTAACCTATTGTGTGTAAGAGGCTCCTTAGAAATTCTCGTCCACAATTTAATATGCCATCTTGTTTCAAACTTGAAAGTAACTTACGGACACTTGGCACTCTTTTTTCAAATTCATAAAACTGATGAATTTTTCTTCTGATAACTCCTAAATCAAAATCATCAACAACATGTTTTTTCTTTATAGTTTTTGGTTGTTTTGGCGAATTAAATTTCAATCGGCCCAAATTTTCAGTTGATGAATTGCCCTCTTTTATCACATTTCTTGCGGTTTTTTCGCAGTACCCCGTAGCGTCTGCCACGATTTTGGCAATATTTGCATCACTTTTATATTCAAAGCTCTCTCTGTCTGCTTTTCTTTTCTTAAAATATTCGGCCACTTTAAAAATTATGGCCTTGACATCACGAGATAGCGCTCGGCCCATCTTTGGATATTTATCTCATGTGTATCTGACATAGACCGTCCGGTACAAAGGCGACCTACTGCCGTGAGCGTCGACGGCAGACTGATGGATCGGAGCAGTGTTGCCAGATAGGGAAACCAAAATTACAGTGTTGGAGCCTTGAAAATACAGTGTTTACAACAAAAATACAGTGTTTGTCTAAATAAAAATGCAGTGCTTTTTACAGTGGAATTCACGTACCATTTTTTAATTATTTCTATTATCTTACCAACTAAACATTCGATTATTCACTGTCACTCTCGTTTAATCCAACTCCTCTCCCTGTTTTATAATTTTCCCGAGTCAAAGGCCTTAAGCATTTTGTCTGTTGGGATAAAGCAGACATGATAATTTCTGGTAACAACAATAAAACTCAACTTAGTCAGTCAAACAAAACCCCTCACTCGTAATGTTTTTATAGTGGACTCTGCAATAGTTACCTTACCAATATAAATGACACGTTTGAAATATCAGATTCTTATTATCACGTGCTCAACTTCAATTTGGTCGGATAATACCGGTTAACGGGCGGGGAGCTCCCTGTCCTATCGAGGAGATTCCGCTTCCGGATGCAATAATTACTACCGGAAGAGGAATCTCCTACCGGAAAAATACCTTAGATTTGGTAGAATTCGCGACAACAAAAGCGGGAGTGTATTTGTAAGGGGCGTTTTTACGGTTCATAGCGTTATGTCATCATCATCATAAATAGATTTTAGGTGAGTAAAAAAATACAGTGCTCTCCATACACTGTTTTTTTAGTAATACAGTAGACAGTAGATGGCGTAAAAATACAGTAGATCTACTGTAATTACAGTGCATCTGGCATCACTGGATCGGAGCGGCCGATACTTCCCCCCCGTCTCGCCGCGCGCATACCTCAGGAGCGGTACAGCGGTTTCGGTCGAACTATAAAACCTAAATTTCTCAATAAATATAGAAGTTCAGATCTTGACAATAAGCGTGGTAATAGAATTAAGTATAATATAAATGTTATATGTTTCGGTTTTTTAAAATAATGTCCTAATTAATAGGTATCAAGCTAAAACTTGATTTTTGGACTTGCGTTGCAATGCCCTGTCCCGCTCTTATGAACGCAAAATCATATGTCTAGCTTTTTGGCACAGAGTTGAGGTTGTATGCGCCCTTAAGCAGATAAGCATGCTGCTCAACGGCGTCGCCAAGGGGGGCAAGGGGGGGAGGCTGCTGCCCCCTCCTAGAGGATAAAAAAATGTACCTAGCCAACTGCAAAGCAACACAGAACACTACACTACATTACTTGTAATTTTGAAAATCAATGGATGGATTAAGTACATATTTTATTTCTTGTTTTGCCATTATTGAATTTATCCCTACATTTGCTGCTATTCCTTTTCTTTTTTTTGTCTTTTTTGTATTTCTATAATTTTTTTGACTTGTTGCTGGCATACCACATCAAACTCCAAAATAACCACCGCAGTCTTTGCAATATTCGGGGCTCGATGGCATATCTATTGTCACACTCTTACATAGTTTTGTACAAAACATCCGGAAAATCTCAAATAACCTCGCGATTCGCTCCGCGCGCCGTTACTACTAATTAGTTATTTATTATGTCCAACCGTGGACGAAACGCAATACACCCCCCGCCCCCCCGCTAAGCTCCATGCTCTTGACTGTACCATTATACATACTTCTCATCCTCCATAATATTAATTTGCCCTCCCCCTGGGCCGTGGGCTGGCGACGCCCTTGATGCTGCTGCACATAGTATTAAATCAATCTAACAGATTCTTCACTCCCCACCAAACCTCAGGTAGAATGGGTATTAGAAGTGATCCGTTTCGGTCTCTCTCTACCCCTACAAGAGCATGAGGCTCTCCGGGACTGCGTGCGAGTGTGCTGCGCATGGCTGACCCCTCTCCTCCCCCCCGCGCCGCCGGCCATGCCGCCCCCGCCGGCCCTGCCGCCCCCCGTCGTCGCGGAGCCCCGACTCTATGCCAGGAAGATACTGAGGCATCTGCAGAACTTGTTTGTGCCAAGACCTAATGAAAGTAAGTTTGTTTCTGACATACGGTAGGTGAATTATAATGGGGCTGTGTACTTATTGGATTTACATTTGTTGATGGTACATTTTAATGACATGAAATTGTTTGATAATAGTTTTAACAAGCTTGTTTTAACAAGCAATAAGACCTAAGCTGTATAGATACATTTAAGCCACTTAATGATCTGAGCTATCTAAGCAAATTTAATTTTAAAGGAAGAAAATAATTTATAATTGTTGCATTTAAAATTATTCTACTAGCCATTGATCCTGTTATGTGAATGTATTCCAATCAAGTTTTATTCAAATGTTTTAATATCCTTAGTAGGGGTTCAGTGAACTTCATTCTAAAAACTTTTCACAATTTTTTCTATTCTTAAGATTGTAGAATGTAGATTGTCATTAACCCAGCACTGTTTTATATGACTGCACAGACTAGTACTAATATTCTTAAGCATGGTTCTCTCACTGAATGATTTGTGCCTCTCTTTTACAAGGTCTCACATTCATTTATCAGTTGGAATTGGGTAAGTGGTACCTTACTAACATCCATGTATGCACACACTATATTTGGCTTCTGTAACTTTCGTTAAATAGACAGTTTATTATTTTATTGTAATCAAGATTTGGATGTAACATGAATCTATACTAATATTATAAAGAGGAAAGATTTGATTGTTTGTTTGTTTGTATGTTTGTTTGTTTGTTTGTTTGTTTGTTTGTTTGAATTGAATAGGCTACGAAACTACTGGACCGAGTTAAAAAATCCTTTCACCATTAGAATCCTTAATTTTCCGTGATGAACATAGGCTATATAATATTTTCAAAAAAGTTAGGGATCCGCATGAAAAATTCAATAATTGAACCGTGGGTGGGCTGTATATTCAACCTCTTTTTCTATTATGGCGCGTCAGAATAGAAAAAGAGGTTGTATAGCGCACGGTGCTTGCTTTTTCTCTACGGCCAGTGTCAGTTTTGGAATGTCGAGTCAATGTCAAAAATCCCAATGCTGTTAGAAAAAGTAAGGGATCCGTATGAAAACTGTGAAACACATCGTTTCAGTGTGTATAATTTCTGAAATTTTTGTTTAATACCCGTGCGAAGCCGGGGCGGGCCGCTAGTAAGGAATAAAACTATTAATTATGTACTTGGGTGCGGCAGTAACTTCTAACTATCATGCAAGTTATAACCATTTATAAATAATTTGACGACCACGGTGGCGCGGTGGGCGAAGGGCCGCCTGCGACGCAGGAGGTTGCGGGTTCGATTCCCGCCTCGGGACAAATATTTGTACGATCTGCAGATATAGTCAGGGGTTCTGGTTGTTTTCTATGTATAATAAAAAATATCTATCTATTTAATAATATTGTATTATGTATATCAGTCATCTAGTACCCATAACACAAGCTCTGCTTAGCTTGGGGCTAGATGATGCTGTGTGGATTGTCCTGCATTATTTATTATTATTTATTATTATAAAACAAAGAAACAAATTGTGCAAATTGACATGCTTTTTATCATCCATCCTCAAAAAAAACTGTCCATAAAACTAAGTCCATCGCTAGATGGCGATCCTA
The DNA here is from genome assembly GCA_963931895.1 of Eupithecia pulchellata. Lineage (NCBI taxonomy): Eukaryota > Metazoa > Arthropoda > Insecta > Lepidoptera > Geometridae > Eupithecia > Eupithecia pulchellata. The sequence continues at coordinate 4,867,514 of OZ007536.1, read as the reverse complement.
TCAGCAAGCAAGACTCAATTAATTAGCAAAACATGGCTTAGTTGCTTTCCATCATCTATATATAATCGAACATGCTTTTCATGAACCTTCACAAAACTGGCCATATAATAAAACTTCGTTGATCTGCTAGGTGGCGATCTAATCAGTAAGCAAGCGGTGCTTTGCCATCGCGTTTTGCGGCTGGCTCAAGCGCTGGCCGACGGCGCAGCGTTAGGCGCTGGCGAGTGGAAGTCTCTTCTGTTGCTTCTGTTAGCGGCCGCCAGCGCGCTGCTATCGCCGCCAGCGCCGCACCACTCCGCCGCTGAACAGTTGTGCGAGCGAGTGCTGTGTGTCCTCTTCCAAGTGTGGATACTGGCGTGTCATAGGTGAGTGGATGTTAAATAAGCTCAAGCATTATAGCTCTGTTATTATTAACTTTATTATTTACTCATTAATTTCAATCCATAGAATATTTAAAAATAATTAATTAATGTCACAATCAGAAAGATTAGCTTGTATATTATTATGTATATCAATGATCTAGCCATAACACAAGCTCTGCTTTGCTTGGGGCTAAATTGTCTAGCATTTATTTATTTAAGCATTGGTTACCGAGGCTAATGGGAAAAATAATAAGCAAGGCCCTCGAGAGTAAAGATTTGAAATAAAACAAACTCCTTACACAAAAATGACAACGAGCGGCTGATTCAGTCAGAATTATGAATATTCACAGCTTTATAAAGGCGATGTTATTAGAGTACAATTTAGTGTGTGTTTTATCAAAATTCTGCAATGAATAAAAAGACTTGATTTACGTGTAGCGATTGAGACCATTTTCTTTGAAATTTACAATACAATACAAAAATGCTTTTTAGTACACCAGAAATTTAACACAACAAAAGACATTACATAAGTCAAGTACAATGGGCCTTACCTTTTTTTTTTTTTTTTTTTATCGCTTAGATAGAAGTAATCTCTTCCAGGAAGCCTTTGGATGGAAAGAATTATTTAATTTATGTGGATCACAAACCACCTTGCCACGATAACCTAATATCATAGGAATGAAGGAATTATAAATTTCTTGCGGAACATGACTGGCTCCTTTTATTTGTGCACGTACTTAGTCAATTGAAATACAAAGGAGTTTTGCAATTTTGAGCAATAATGTTTGCCTCTGCATCGTCTATATACTGTGTCGCAAGCTTGAAATAGCTGTTTTTTCCAATACCAGTTCGGCTGACTTAAGCATGGTAGTATTACATTATTTGGTATCGATAAATTATACCGGAAAATTGTCCCTAAAAATAACATAAACTTTAACAATTCCAGATGTTTCCCCTCCCCGCCGCTGTGGCGTACACTACGCGAGCAGTGTATGTCGTGGCGCCACCGAGCTCCGCTCACGCAGCAATGGACGCGCGCCTCGCTCTGTCTCACAGCCAGAATGTTATCCCATATGTATGGACCGCTCTTCCCGGCGCTTCCTATCAGTGAGTCGTCTCAACTTGTTAATGAGTCAAGTAAAGCTATCAATGAGTCAAGTAAAACTATCAATGAGTCAAGTGGTGCTATCAATGAGTCAATTGAAGCTATTAATGAGTCAAGTGAAGCTGTTAATCCATCAGCACTGAACGAATCATCAGATCAATAATTAGCCAACGTAAATGAATTCATTGTGGGTACGTTATTTGTTTTTAAGGATTTACTGTCCTCCAGGTGATGAAGACCAGACGCTGATTCCAGCGGACATGTCTGCAGAAGCGGTTATGCAGAGCTGGTACCGTATGCTGCATACCATCGGCAACCCTGTGGACCTTTGTCGTCCGCACCTCATTAGTCAAACGCCTGACTTTTTACAGGTACCTTTTGCTTACAAATGTTCTTATATAGCTACAAGCGTTTCGTGGCGTAGTGAAAGAACCCTGAAAAGACCTGCTTTTGAAGGGATCGAGTCCTGCTGTAATGCAAATAAAATAAAATAAATAAATAAATAATGCTGGACAATCCACACAGCATCATCTAGCCCCAAGCTAAGCAGAGCAAAAAAAAAAGATAAATGTAATGTTAATGTTTCTATGTTTTGCAGGCATTCTTTTCGGGTCGTATTATGTGTAGCCGCTGCTCAAGGGTCGTTGATTCAATACTTTTGTAAAACGGCTAGGTGAATTTACAATCGGCGCCATTCAGTTAAATACATAAAAAAGGCCGATTGTTGTCGGCAATATTCATAGACTAGGGAGGTGCTGTGGTGCCGGCGTAGAATTTCACCACCCCAACTCTTCCCGTGGGTGTCGTAAGAGGCGACTATGGGAAACACACACCGGGGGGCGGGCAGCAGCGCCCTCTGCAGAACAATCTCACTGAACTGCGATCCCCAACCCGCATGCCCAGCGTGGGGATTATGGGCAATATCCCCCTTATGATAAAACCAGCCATAAAATGGCCCCCAGTTCCCGGCCGCCTCGCTATTCCTGGCCATGGTAGCGGCCATGGTAACGGCGGGGCAGGGGGTGCGAAGAATCTCCGGGCTACCCCAGGCTACCATCCACCACACAAACTGACCCTGGCAACGTTTAACGGACGCACTCTGAGGCTTGATCACCATCTAGCGCAGTTGGAAGTGGAGTTAGAGAACATTAAATGGCATGTTCTAGGGTTATGTGAAGTCCGTAGAGAGGGGGAGGAAACCGTAACCCTAGACTCGGGCCATCTTCTCTACTTTCGCGAGGGTGATAAAACATCCCAGGGTGGCGTAGGTTTCCTCGTCAATAAGGCCCTCTCTAACAACGTTGAAGAAATCTCCAGTGTGTCGACCAGGGTAGCGTACCTGATCCTTCGGCTGTCTAAGCGCTACAGCTTGAAGGTCATTCAGGTTTACGCACCGACCTCGGCACACTCGGATGATGAAGTGGAGGATATGTACGAAGACATATCCAAAGCCTTACATCACACCACCAAGGCTCACTTCAACGTTGTTATGGGGGACTTTAACGGCAAGGTGGGAACCCAGAATGGCAACGAATCCCGAATAGGCCCGCATGGTTTTGGTGTTCGAAATCACAGGGGACAAATGCTCGTCAACTTCCTTGAGAAGGAGGGGCTGTTCTTAATGAACTCTTTCTTTAAGAAACAGCCCCAAAGGAAGTGGACATGGCGGAGTCCCGATTCTGTGACTAAAAATGAGATCGACTTCATCATGACGGATAGCAAGCATATATTCAGAGATGTCTCAGTGATCAACAGGTTCAATACCGGATCTGATCACCGACTCCTTCGAGGCTCTCTGAATATAAATTTGAAGCTTGAAAGAAACCGTCTGATGAAGTCCACGCTCCGACCGAACCCAATAAGAATCCTGGCGGGCACCGAGAAGTTTCAGCAGCTTCTCGGGAATAGATTCGCTGCCTTGGAACCCACTGATGACGCTGACGAGACCCTACACAATCTGGTCGAAACTTTGAGGGACGAGGGCATCAAGTTTTGCAAAAAGCAGCGTACTGGTAAGAAGTCCAAACTCTCGGATGAGACTCTTGGGCTGATGACAAAAAGACGGGAAACCACCCAAGCGACTTCGTCAGAAAGGTCAGACCTGAACAAGCGAATTGCGAAGATGGTACGGCGCGACCTTCGGAGCTCCAATACACGCCTCATTGAAGAGGCGATAGAGCGAAACCGAGGGTCAAAAGTATTCACTCAGCAGCTTGGCAGGAGCCGCCTGTCGAAGCTTACAACGCACGACGGAAGGACCGTATTGTCGAAGCCGGAGATATCGGCCGAGATAGAGGACTTTTATGGCCGTTTATACGCTGCTCATGCTCCCCGTTCCCAACGAGACGGCCACGATTCTAGAGCCACCTTGATACGCCACTATACCGACGAACTGCCAGACATCAGTCAAGACGAGATTGTGTTAGCTCTGAGGCAGCTTAAAAATGGAAAAGCCCCTGGTGAGGACGGAATAACATCAGAGCTTTTAAAAGCTGGAGGATACCCTGTTATACAGGAGTTACAGAGCCTCTTCAACGCCGTCCTTCACAGTGGGAGAACTCCAAAGGCGTGGAGTGGGAGTTTGGTGGTGCTCTTTTTTAAGAAGGGAGATAAAACCCTCCTTAAAAATTATAGACCCATCTCGCTCCTAAGTCACGTCTATAAGCTATTCTCACGAGTTATATCGAACCGTCTCGCTAGGAGACTCGACGAGTTTCAGCCACCGGAGCAGGCTGGGTTTCGCGGAGGATATGGTACCATAGACCACATTCACACAGTGAGGCAGATTATACAGAAGTCCGAAGAGTATAATCAGCCCCTGTGTCTGGCCTTTGTGGACTATGAGAAGGCCTTTGACTCCGTTGAAACCTGGGCTGTTCTACAATCCTTACAGCGATGCCAAGTAGACTATCGTTATATCGAGGTGCTGAGATGTCTTTACGAAGCCGCTACGATGAGTGTCCGAGTACAGGACCAGCAGACTAAACCGATCCAACTGCGCAGAGGAGTGAGGCAGGGGGATGTTATATCCCCGAAACTGTTCACGAGCGCGTTGGAAGATATGTTTAAGACGCTGGACTGGAAAGACAAGGGCATCAACATAAACGGCGAGTACATCTCACACCTGCGATTCGCTGATGACATAGTCTTAATGGCGGAGTCGCTAGAGGAGCTGAACCGGATGCTGGACAGTCTAGCTTCAGCCTCCCGATGTATCGGTCTTGGCATGAATTTGGATAAAACCAAAATCATGATCAATGGCCACATTGATCCAAGACCGGTGATCGTACATGGCCACCTTCTCGAAATTGTTTCTGAGTACACTTACCTCGGGCAGATTTTGCAGTTGGGTAAAAACAATTTCGAGAAGGAAGCCAAGAGGAGGATCCAGCTAGGCTGGGCAGCGTTCGGAAAACTACGTCGAGTCTTCTCGTCATCCATACCGCAATGTTTAAAAACGAAAGTTTTTAATCAGTGCGTCCTACCAGTCATGACCTACGGAGCTGAGACGTGGACACTCACGATAGGGTTGGTCCACCAGTTCAAAGTCGCTCAGCGAGCTATGGAAAGAGCTATGCTCGGAGTTTCTCTGAAGGATAGGATTCGTAACGAATTGATCCGACAGAGAACTAAAGTCATCGACATAGCTCAGAGAATTAGCAAACTGAAGTGGCAGTGGGCCGGCCATATATCGCGAAGAACCGATAACCGCTGGGGTAAACGTGTTCTTGAGTGGAGACCGCGACTTGGTAAACGTAGTGTAGGACGCCCTCCGGCCAGGTGGGATGACGATCTGCGAAAGACTGCTGGCAGATGCTGGATGCGACAAGCCGAAGACAGGGCGCTATGGCGCTCATTAGGGGAGGCCTATGTCCAACAGTGGACTAACATGGGCTGATGATGATGATGATGATGAGGGAGGTGCTGGTGGCTTTTATGTGTCAATAAAGGACACGACTATGCTCCATCCACTCTTTGACTGAATGGAAGAATGCAATAGTTCATTGACTGTGCTTTGAAATAGTAATGCGGATGTATATAATCTATCTAAAGTTGTTGCGTGCAATATATGCGAACCCATTAGTCATATTATTAATTTGAGCATCTGCACGGGAATATTTCCAGAGGCGTTAAAAACTTCAATTATTAAACCAATACACAAGAAACAAAGTAAAGAATGCATTGACAACTACAGACCTATTTCTCTCATACCGGTACTATCTAAGAAATGAAATGAAATGAAATGAATGAAATGAAATGAAATGAAATGAATTTTATTACTGTTAACTAGGTGGTAATGTTTACATCGGTCTTATATTAATCTATTTAGTATCTCTAGTCTGCCATGGTCTGGCTTACAGCATTCGGTACCTACTTAACATAATATAATTTTTTTTTAGTACAATTAAAAAGTAATCTAACGTTTTACAAAATTAATGTCAATGATAAATATAAATAGTAAAAAAAAATATACAAAAAATCTATGTCAAAAGTAAATAAATAATGTAATTAAAATTTGTCATTTAGAAATTCATCGGTGGTATAATATACTTTTTCTTCCAATAATTTATTCAATTTGTTTTTGAATGCGATCAAATTACCTTCGGAGCGTATTGACAAAGGGATTTTGTTGTAAATGGTAGGTGCCATTCCAAACACACTCTTCCTAAATAAGGTATTTGAGAGATATTTGTATATTGAAATTAATAACTTTTTTGAAAAAAAGAATATTTTTTGTACAGAACAAAAGGGTTTTCGTAAAAATAAGACTATTAATATGGCCATCTATGACTTCCTTAACCGTGTTACATGTAACATTGACAAGCGAAAACCAATATGCTCTATATTTTGTGACATGACCCAGGCCTTTGACTACGTTAAACATGACATATTAATTAATAAACTTGAAACCTACGGTGTTAGAGGGATCTCTCTACAGCTTATCATTTCTTACCTTAAAAACAGGAAACAGATTACAGAGATAAGATATATTAACAATATAACAAAACTTGAAGAAACATATAGATCGGAGGAACGTATTATGCAATATGGTGTTCCACAAGGTAGCGTGCTAGGACCTCTACTTTTATTTATATCAACGACCTGCCTATGGTAACAACCCAACCCATGTCACTGTTTGCAGACGATAGCGCCGTTACTATATCATGCAATAATATTAATACCTACGAAGAAGACATAAATTCAACTCTAGCATCAATTATAGCATGGCTAGACAACAATAACTTAAAAATTAATATATCTAAAACCAAACTTATACATTATAGACAACGCGATACTGCTGCACCTATCAAACTTGACATTCATTATAATCATTATAAAATCGATGAAATTTACTCTACAAAATTTTTAGGACTTCACATTGACCAAAAACTTGAACATTTATGTAAAAAAATTAATAGTCTAGTCTATATTTTATACAAACTTTCCCATGTTGTTAACACAGATACGCTTCTAGTAACGTACCACGGGTTAATTGCGTCAAATATACGTTACGCTATCATATTTTGGGGCAATTCGACTAACGTTGACACAATATTTAAATATCAGAAACGCTGTATACGAGCTATGTTTCGTCTCAAAGTAACAGATTCATGTAAGCCTTATTTTTCAGAACATAACATCTTAACTCTACCTTCGCTGTATATTTACGAAACTGCAATGTTTGTTAAAAATAACCCTAGTTTGTATTGTCAGCTATCCGATGTTGTCTCTCGAAATCGACGAGATCAAAGCAAGGTCTGCAGGCCAAACTCAAAGACGGCTTTGATGCGCAAAAGTATCTTTTGCATGGCACCCTCCATTTATAATAAATTGCCTAAATCTCTAAGAGAATTACCGCGTTCACAGTTTCATAAAAAATTAAAAGCCATTTTGGAACGTAAATGTTATTATACTGTAAGTGATTTTATGGCAGACAAACAACTCATTGATAATACCAAATAGGCTCGAAATATTATTCATAATTAAAATTATTATGCAATCTCTTTTCTATTTCTAATTTTAAGTTCCATTATTATTTAATCTTAATTTTAATTTAATTTTAATTGCATATTGACATTGTACAAAAATATTGCACGCCGTACTTATTGACATTATCTAAATCATTTTAAACTTAGATTTAGATAGGCAAAAACAAACATTGTATTAGACACATAAGTTATATATGAATGTACTAGTGGTTTCTTTTTCACTTCTTCCACTAGTGGACAAAAAATTGAAGTGAAGAGAAATCAATAACATATTTATTTCTTTTTTATAATAATTAACTGTATAAAATTTGACTTGTCTAAGTGCTTATTTTGTAAGCCTAAAGAAATAAAGTTATTGAATCTGAATCTGAATCTGAATCTGTACCGGTAGAAATACATTGTATCTTATATAAACATACAACACCTATGTACCTACCTGACTCACATGTATTTGATGCAATAAAATATTACTTTACTTTACTTTACTTTATCGACTCTGTAAATATTGTGACTAGCAAAAGCGATATTCATATTTACCGAGCTGGCAGATTATGTTTGATTTTTTTTATTATTTCATTATGTCAAAGAAAATAAATACGTAGACGGAGTATTATAGGACTGGTAGCTACTGCTTACTGCTAATATTTAAGCAGAAATTTATAAGTTATACCAGATAGTCCTATGTGTTAAAGAAAGGGACTGATCAAACTACCCTGTATATTAGAGAATTTTGTTTAATGTATTCGATACTCTACAGTATTCTATAACTCAAGAAGAAGGAGCCCGAGATCCCAGCCAGCATCCATGTCTGCAAGCATTGCCCGGGATATTCCACAAAGCTATGATGGGTATCGCCGCACATGTAGACGCCTTTCTAGGTATGCCTATAGCTATTCAAAATACTACACATATACATTTACACTGAGGTTTTTTTTATGTGGAGCAACGTTGTTCTTTACCTATTTCTGATCTCTTTTATTCCACATTGTCGTTTCTTGTTTACTTATTTATAAGTCATATATTTTTTTATAATACACTCGAGAGCAATGAATCCGGGTCACTCAAAGAATCCAAAAAATCTCGGAAAGTAAGAATGCTAGGTTAATGCAATAAATTGTATTTAATAGACAATTTAATACTCCTTAAATGAAAGTTAGAAAAATATGAGTCACCGTACATTTTATTTACACAAAATTACATAAAGAAAAAAAACTGCTGATCTCTCCTTAAAACAAAAATAGGAAATATGAAATTTTTGAACTTTATGACGATTTTCTTGAATTTCAATACTTCGTATTACCTCCTCGTGCTTCCATTACTGCGTTTACGCGGTTTGGCATGCTGTACACCAAGTTCCTTATACGATTTTGGGGAATATTCTCCCATTCCTCTGTGAGAGCAATTTTGAGCTCAGGAAGCGTGATTGGGGGAGGGTTTCGTTGTTTTACGCATCTCCCTAGCTCGTCCCAAGCATGCTCGATCGGGTTGATATCCGGGCTGCGCGCTGGCCACTCCATACAAGTAATGTTCATCTCTTGAAGGTAGTCATTCACAATCCTACCTGTATGAGGTCGGGCATTGTCATGCATAAATATAGCATCCTCACCCAAATTGACCATAAATGGACCAACGTGTTCGTTGAGGATTTCTTCCACATATCTTACGCTAGTTAAAGAGCCGTTTTCTATGATCACCAGCTCTGTGCGACTTTCAGAGGAAATTCCGGCCCACACAAGTACAGACCCACCACCGTAGGCTACTTTTTCTTCGATGCATGCTTGCTTGAATCTTTCCCCTGGTCTTCTATACACTCTGTGTCTTCCATCGTGCTTGTAGAGCATAAATTTTGATTCGTCGGAGAACAATTTATTGCATTAACCTAGCATTCTTACTTTCCGAGATTTTTTGGATTCTTTGAGTGACCCGGATTCATTGCTCTCGAGTGTACTTTAATTATTACAAGTCAAAATCTAACCATTCTTGTTTAAATACATTTAAACTATGTATATGTTCGTTAGGTATGTAAACGGGTTAACTACGAACCTATTTTGTGTTGGAAGAACACCAAAGTTTCATCCCTTAACTAGGGACGTTCGTCTAACTATTTTTAATAATAGAATGTTCAAATATTGTTACTTGAACTAGACGTGAAAATCTATAAATAGTTATCTGTTATTTTTAAGAAGATAGCTGGTGTTTTTCCATCAAATTAAATAAAAAAAACGTTGCCTAGTGATTTAATTCACTGCTTAGGTTAACTATATACGACCCCCTTTTAATCTGCTGTCTCCAACAAATGATTGACAGTTCGATTTGAAGTGAATCCCAATAAATTAAATTATTCTTTAATGGTTAGCCATTCAATACCTTTTTTTCCAAAACTGTTATCATTATAGATAAGTGTTGCCCTGCTATAAAAATAAGTTCGGTGTGTGTGTGTAGAATAAATTCTATTATGCCAATAAGTCATGACTTCGGTTGCACTGTATCATTTGCACATAATAAGGGATGTTTTTCATGATTTCAAGGTTTGTGTTCTGGATATTTCGGCGCATAAACTTTTTTTCGTTACAAGGGAGATATGTAATGGAGTCTGTTTTATATATTTTAAATTAAGTTAAATAATTTATACTCGATTTCCCATTTTACTAATTAAATTGGATTTTTTTTGTTATTTGGAATTAACTCGTTCCTTATTTCATTTTTCTCAAATGTAAGACAGATTCATTGCCAAGATTCATTTATCATGGAAAATTTAAACCCATCTTTTGTATAATACTTGAAGAGTTTTGGGTATTCATAGTGTGTATATTTTTGCGGCTTTGAAGGGTTAAATCATGGGAGTATTGATTTAATTAAGCAGAAATCCAACAGTGATGCGACACCAAAGTAATTTTGCACATTTTTCATATGAATTTCTGCAAGCAATTTTATGTAATTCAGTGAGTGAGCTATATTGGTTGTATTTCTCTGCGTATTCCAAATGTACCTAAAGCTGTATGACATTTGACTTGCTGGGTCACTCACTGAATGACATTTGACATGCTGGTCCTACATTTTATGATAGCTGTATGACAAAGTTTAGTTTAAGTATAAATAGTTCAAACAGCGAATGGATGCCAACGTGAACTTAGCAAATAAATTAAAAATATCCCAGATTATTTGGATTCGGTGGGACTTGGACCCGCGACCTTCACTCAGTACGGATGCACTAACCAACTGCGCACGAAATCAACTATCCAAGTAGTCGAACATTTTGACTTATGCACGTTAGCTTGTGACCTAAGCATTAAAGGACTACTAATTACATCCATCATTTTTAACCCTTAGTAACTTTTTTTTTAATTTTTTTTATTCTTTATTTATTTTAAAGGAGTTTTGTCATTATGACTATGTCACTCCCGTAGAGAAAAATTACATATCGACGCTTGAAAGGCAATAATTACCAAGCGACATGTTGGGCGATATTGAGTTATATACATCACTGCAATCAGCAAAAAAAACTGCGTTGATTGGTCTTACTCTCGCACCGCTAGGAAGACTTTTGATGTCGCTTAGTAACTAAAAAAAACGCAAATTTCGGCGACCAAGCGACTAATATTTTTGCGTTTACTAAATAACTTTCATTTGGTATGTAATCTATTTTAGCTTTGTACACTTAGTAATTTTTGCTTGGACACGAATAAATACGTTTAATCATAAAGTATTTTTTGCTTTACGGTATCTAGGGTTTGAGTATTGCTTAAGAAATTTTACCAGAAAAAATATTTATATTTGTTGTCGGTTAAGATTTTTTAACTCAACTTAATAATGTACTCATTATCATTTAGTACTTTTTTACAGATTGCAATGGACTTACTTATGATATAAAGTAGTATTTTGCCTGCCGATAATTGTTCTAGTTCTATTCTTAAGTAATAATTATGTAAGAATGACTACTTAAGAGGGTGATCTAAGCCCTAAATCAATTTTCTTCTAAGTTGAAATTGTGATTTGCCTACCTTTACTGATTTCAAATTTCGTAATAAATACCTATATAAGTAAAATGTCTTATTTATATAAAGTTCATTTTAACACACAATAATTAAGCAATTTAAGACGATATCCGCAAAAAACCTTGTTGCGAAAGCCGTTAATTATGTGAACGTAAACCTAAATCGTTGTTACTTGTACAAAACAATACTACACTAACCTTATCGAATTTGTACTTTGTTTAAAATTTCCTGACAGAAAAGATTTACTGGTTTCTGTTTAGATCAGTTTATCCATTTGTCAAACAAGCGTTACTTCTAGATACCTAATTTTTCTTTAAACACAATTATGAAATAATGGGGTTTAGTAAGTTTTACTTGTTTTATTACAAAATTTTGTTGTCGGTAAGTAATTTTTACTCGTTTGTGATTTTGATGAAATTATTACTAACCGACACTATTTCATTACCTATTGAGAAAATACATAATTTGTATATGCCAGTTTACTAAGTATATAAACTGCATTTAAAATTCGTTGAAATCAAGAAGTTATGCCTAATAGGCGATTTAATATGATTTTTTTTCTGAAAAAATAAACTTTAAAGTGCTCCAGTGTAAAGTTGCCAACATGTCGCTTGGTAATTATTGCCTTTCAAGCGTCGATATATAAACACAAATCACAAACAAAAACTTACTTCTCTAAAAATAAAATAAAGTTAAGGCTGGATACAGCTGAAACAAAGAAAATGGATGTCAGTGCTGAAACCTAATTAAATGAACCTATTTATTGACGTATGTACCCTTAAATTGAACCTATAACATGACGTAAGTACTCGCGTAAGGTGCTTTACGTTCCGGTCCCAATAAAATACCAGATACAGCTTAAATCAGACTTTTATTTATTATAATATTTTGACTTAAAGATTAATACCTAGTAAATACTTTTGACCAGATAGTACAATAAAAAAAAATCCTAAATCTACTCGATATACAAACTTTCGTACATGTAGGAATAACATGGTCACTGCAGACGAGTTGATGAACATAACGGTCAGGAAAATATAACAAACTTCCGCTCGTTTTAGGAATTTAGAACAAAAATTTGCGCTCTAAATTCAAACCTCCAATTACATCAAACCATCCAACAACCCTACGCGAACAATAAAAAGTTAAAATTGATAATTTATTTGTATTCATTGCTATGTATTGTAAAGATGTGTCTTACTATGATTCTATTAGTTTTCTTGTGTAAATACCGGACGCTTGCTTTGACGTATTGGTTAACTGCAAGTCCTCTTGTAAAATTAATAATTTAAAATTGAATCCAGCACCGTTACCGCAAGGCTCAACAATAAGTATTCAAATATGGGCTCCTTATCTTTAAATACCTTTTACAGTGACAACTTTTACCTACCGCCAGGTCAAAGCGACTGGCTGACGCATATATTTGTTATGCTGCGTCATTGTAAAATGTATCCAATTATCACGAATTTATGCCCACATTTGAATGCATATTGTGCAGTGCGGCTGAAAACTGCGACAACCGTAACACCTACGGTGAACTTAACATCGTCCATTCGCTGTCAGAACTCCAGTAGTTAGTCGGATGCTATGGGTAACTGACCTCTATTATACAAGTACTGTGCTATAGAGGTCAGTGGGGTGTACAAGTACTGTGCTATAGAGGTCAGTGGGGGTGTACAAGTACTGTGCTATAGAGGTCAGTGGGGTGTACAAGTACTGTGCTATAGAGGTCAGTGGGGTGTACAAGTACTGTGCTATAGAAGTCAGTGGGGTGTACAAGTACTGTGCTATAGAGGTCAGTGGGGTGTACAAGTACTGTGCTATAGAGGTCAGTGGGGTGTACAAGTACTGTGCTATAGACTATAGTATAGAGGTCAGGTGGGTATACATGGGGTGTGGTGTGGTGTAGGGCGCGGCTGCGACCGTTGGTGGTCGACGCCGGCGGCGGACCGCGACGACGATGACGTCACGCCGCCCGCACACCGCCGCCTCGCCAAGTCATTCAGCGTCGCAGCGCCGAAGAACAAAGCTCCGGAGAAAAGTATGTACTGTGGTGAACTGCTGGGAAAATCCATTGTTAAATATATGCATGAAAATATTTAGTATCAATTCAGCGCAAAACCTTCCTTAATAATATCCAACAGAATTTAGATAGATAGAAAATACTTTATTATACCACACAAAGAAAGAAATTACAAACAGACATGCTTAAAGTAAAGGGCGGCCTTATCGCTATGTGCGATCATTTCCAGGCAACCTTGGGATGGGACATGAAGTCTGAATGTAGTCCGCGAAGAAAAACCACCTCATGAAAAATATGTGTCTATATCAAAGTAAAGTAGTTTTGTTCATGAAACATTATCAGGACACCACTCTCGACCCTGGCACTGAGAGCACCTCGCAACATCAGCAGAGTCCCGTCCCAGTTATTTCCAGTTTCATGATTCAGTATTCAAGTTTTATAATATCCATTCTTAAAGAAACCCTATGATAGGTATATGTTGCCTCTTAGAGCTCCGCGACGTACTTTGGTATATTTTTAATGGCGAAGTCGGTGTATTTTCTCATTGCGTATTAGGTACATTTTGTAAGATCTTATCAAGGTTTTGCGCAGAATTGTTACTAAATATTTTCATTCATAGGTATATTTTGTTACATTGGATTTATTAACTTATAATTGACCTTTTGGCTTGATTTACAGTTACAAATGTTTATTTTGGTTACTTTTTTGTTTTGATTTTCATAAAAGTCACGATTACGTGGTTCATGTGGTTCTGCAATGTTGATTTTTTAGTTTTGTGTGAAAAGTTTTTTTAATTTGCTTGTTTTTTGTGTTGGATTGGCACTGTTATTATTTGTACTTTACACATTGCTTGCTTTATTTTTAGTAACTAAAACGAAAGTCGAGACCGGATTGTATGCAACATGTAAAGCTTGATATATACATGAAGTGTAAAAATATGCAACTATAAATATAGTTAAATTTGTCTTTAGTTTTTTATTGCAAAATCAAATACTATTAGTGAGATATCGATAGTAAATTAACAATTCTTAAACAATGAGGTATTAATAAAGTGTGACTTACTCATAATAATGTTTTCACAGCCGTTTGCGGTCGAGTTTAATTACTGACTCTTAATTTTAGATATCAAAACATACCAAGGACCAAAAGTTGTGTTTAATAAAAATTAAAATAACTTTCGTCATATTTAAACGAAAAGGCAATTCTCCTTTATAGGAACTTCAGTTTTCATTCTATTAGTAGAGTTCCGATCGAAAGGAATGAAATTCCGTAGTAAAGTAGGCCTAAATTTAACGAAAACCAAAATATGATCGCACCTCTTTTCAGTAACTGAGCATCACCTTTAGATTTAATTGTTCATTATCATTATTAACTATCCTGCTCAAATATGTAAATGCATAATTCAAACATACATTTGTATATAATCCAGTTTCGTGTTATTAACACTTCTCACTAACATAAAGAGTGCACACACTTAAGACTGTGGTGTACCTAATAAATCAAAAGATTTATTCAAATTCTATTTCTGTTGTCAGTAACAAAAAGTTTAAATTTGTTATGTTACAATATTGTAAGATTCAAGCACAACTTTGGCCAATGCCGTTCAGTTTGTTTGAAATTACTCATAATTAATCTGATAATTAGTTATTAAAACGATCGTATACATTGCTTTACAAAAGGTACGCCGCGCACGTCCCTCATTGGTCTAACCAGCAGTCGGCCGCCCAGCGTTGCTCCGACCACTCCGCCCAACTCTATATCTTCACAAGGTTAGTAATAAATCCCTTATGTGCTACAATAGCCAATACAAAATAAAGTTGCATGAAAGGATATTCTCTAAGAAGAAGCCGCCGTTTGTACGATCATATTAAATTTAGATATAAGAATATTATTCTTCGGAAATGTTTCCTATGTACCTATGGACAATATGTACAAACAGTAAATTGTTAATTGATTCATTCAGAAATATGAAATCGTCCATTCAGAAATAACTAAAAAGTCATTTCAGTAGTAGAAAATTAAAAACAAAACCTCTCACTTGTTACACGAAAAAATTGTAAAACAAAAAAAAATCGATGTAAATTGTCTCCTACAATACACGAAGTTTTTATGCTTGTTTAAACGTCACACGTGTATTGACAGCAAAGTTTAAATTAGACATTCCAATATATTTCAGTTGGAGAAACTGAGAAGCCGCCACTGACTCCGCTTCGTCCGAAAGTGAACTCAATCTTCCATCTCTTTGGAGAGTGGCTTTTTGAAGCAGCGCTTATCGGTACCACTGCTTCGTACAACAATCAACGTAAGTACCTACAGATTATGGACGGTATTGGTATGCCACAAATGAGCTATTAACATCGTAAACATAAAATGTATTTTCAGCGCGACCTGAAGGAACCCCGCCGCCGCCATCGCTCTCCGATGCCGCGAATCGTCTGCATATGCAGAGCTACATGCCTGGTAAGTTTTATTCCACACATATGGTTCTCACTAGCGGTCTACCCGGCTTCGCACTAATATTTAACACCTACAAGGGGACACCGCCGTGCACCGCGACAGATGATACCCTGATGCGTCACACGTCTGTTTAGTTATATGACTTTTTATATTTGTATGTATGTTAATCGTAAGGTATTTGTTGACATGGGCCCTAGAATAAGTTATTTACCATCCATAACTGTTCTTATGTTGACTGATAAAAATGTCTAAAACTTATAATTTTTTATAAATTTTGGGTTACATTATTGAAGTTTTCATACGGATTTGAAAATATTCTATAGCCTAAATGTTCATCAGAGATAATATTCAAAATTATAATGGTGAAGAATTTTTCAATTCGTTCCAGTACTTTCGGAGTCTATTCAATTCAAACAAACAATCAAATCTTTTCCCTTTATAAGATTACTATAGGATATAGAATTAAAAAAAAATACAATTTATTGACATCGGCTATAGCACAATTCAAATCAGAAATAAAGAGTTCCATAGAAGACCCATGACAGCTAACATAGATTTCGGAGCTTTTGGATTTGCGAAACTTGTGGTGCGCTGCCTCAAGTTTCGCATAACTTGCAAGCCTATTGACCGGAGTAAAATAAGGCGATCGGGACAAATACGTATCGAAAGCAGCATCGGCAGACCCGACCAGGACTGATGTGATCAGATGGTGAAGGTTGCGCTTGATGTACACACAGCATAGAAGCTTTGCAAGAATCATGCAGTGGATGTATTTCGGCGAAAAGGAACAACTCCAGACAAAAAAGAGGGATGTTACAAAATTTTATGTGTGTAATCACAAACAGTTACAGACAAACAACATTTTTGTCTGTGCCTTTTTGTGATTTCTTTTTCGATCAGTGTTCCCACGCTGCATACAGAAATCGATGGACTGTTCTCATGCAATAGTCTAAAATCGTCGGGTTTTAACGAGCTGATTTTATACAGCTTGTTCCAAAGCAAATGCCAATAGTTGATTCTCGCTTGCAGGTCGCGCCGAAGCCCTAGGCACGCTCTGCCGAGTGCTATGCTCGAAGCAGTGCCGCGAGGAAGTTCTAGCGCCGTACCTCGCTCGCTGCTACGCCGCTATCCACCACGGCCTCAACCCGCCCTCGTCTCGCACCGCGTGCGCTGCCGTGCTCAACGCGAGTGATATATTCAGGTAACATTGTACAACAACAACAACAACATACAACATCAGCCTATATCAGTCCACTGCTGGACATAGGCCCCCTAATGAGCGCCAAAGGTGGCGTTATTTCATTTGGGGGTTATTCCCCATAATCCCCGCGCTGGGAATGCGGGTTGGGATCGCAGTTCGGTGGAGTTGTTCTGCAGAGGGCGCTGCTGCCCGCCCTCCGGTGTGTCTCCCTTAGTCGCCTCCTACGACATCCACGGGAAGAGTGGGAGTGGTGAAATTCTATGCCGGCACCACACGGCAAACATTGTGTAGCGGTAGATTCTGCTTGAGCTAGTCATATAGATTTCCTATTGTGGGTTGGATTTAAAGAAAGATGTTTCACTTTAACTGCGTCTATTCTATATTAGACACGAGTACATAAATTCCAATTACGATATTCAATAATCCTAATTAAGATGTGAGATTAAGTGTCCAATAATTCAATGTTTTATCACTTAAGACACATTTTTCTTTTACAGATTAGACTTGGATGGTGTTTTAGTCCTCGTGCCAGATTTCATCAACGCCCTGGACCATATCTTGACGGACAAAGAGCCCAAAATCGACTGCGGGAACATAGACAAGCGCGCGCTTCGCAAGGCTGCCATCAGCTGTCTATTATCTATGGTTGCCTTTCCGTACCACTATAGAGGATTGCCGGTTCCGGAGTTTCCTGGGTGCAATGAATAGTAAGCTGAATTTGATAAACGTTCTTAATTAAACTATATTTGGTACACCTCCTGCTTTTCATAAATATAAATAATTATTTCCATCCAAAGGTTGTTTGGAAGAGATCGCTTCTAAGCGATAAGGCCGCCCATTGTTTTTGTCTTATGTAATGTCTTTTGTTATTTATTTATATTTTTCTGGTGTATAATAAAGCATATTTGTATTTGTTCTTAAGTAAACAACGATGAGGCTAACTCTAACTTGGTGCGAGTTGAGTGAAAATGAAAGACGATGCAGTAGGTATGGCAGGCTTATTTTTTATTTATTATATACAATTTAAGAGAAGGAAACAATAAAAATAAATTTATTTGAAACCAAGAAGTAAAACAATATATAAATACAATATTTTAGATACGCCAGCAAAAACTGGTATTTATAGAGAGAGAAGATAAACCTTATTTGAAGTAAAAAAATAAATAAATAATTAAATAATATACTCAAAAATTATAATAACGTCGAATATAACTATTACCTGTGCCTGAACTAGGTAAAACCTGTATCTCAGGCAGAATTGCTACAACGAATACAATAGGTATAATTACACTAAGAAAATAAAACAAAGCGACAGTGCAGATTTTCAAACGCTTAATATAATGCAATAAATATAATATTCCAGTGCGGGTATGACTCTCGGCGAGTTCACGCGCGGCCGGCTAGCCCTCATCTGCGTGTCGGCGGTGCAGGCGGAATGCTCCGAAGCGCTGGCGGTTCCGCTCCTGAGCGCGCTGTATCTGTGCGTGAGGCACAACGCGCAGGCGACGTCGGGGCGCGCGCATAGTGCGCCGCCTGCGTCCACTCTCTCGCATAATACGGATTATAAAGGTATGATCACGGGGGATAGACCATTCAAATTCAAATCATTTATTCCAGTTTTACACCATACTTTGTTAGTAAACCTACCTATGTACAGTGCGCGTTAGAATTAAGTATCTCCCTTGTCTACGAAATATTTATGACTACTTCTAATTCCGTTGTTACTTATCACAAATTTTCACATGTAAATGTATCACGCCGCGGCTCAGGCCCGAACGAAACACATAATACTCAAATTCTGAAATTCCCAAAAATAACAACTTTTGTTTCCCACATACATTGAGATAGGGGGGTACTTATATGTGACGCGCACTGTACTATGTTAGTAAATTACAAATTTAAATCACTATAATGTATATCATAATCATATCACATAAACTTAGAATAGATTCAGATAAATTATAATTGCAATTTTAATTTCACTGATTTGAAATTTAAATTCTAATAATGTTATTTAGTCAACAAATAATTCAGCGGCGGCGGCGTATAGGTGCTTCGAATGTTTGGAAAGGGGTGGACATCACATCACCAGCCTTTAATAGTCCACAGCTGGACATAGGCCTCCCATAATGAGCGCCATAGATGGCATTATTGAAAAATATTGATGTCAATGAAAAATAATGCTATCGTATTCTACTAATAATTAGGGAATTATAAGATGTACGTATGGGTAGAGACTCATGTAAGTGTCACGTTTATTGAATAAATTGAGAAAAACTTCTTTCATTAATGAATGCAAATATTAAAAAAAAAAAATATTCTCATTGCCTATGATTTTGAAATGCATATTTTGTTTTAATATACTACTAGCACACAGCTTCACACCTCATATTTTGACATCAAAATTTTTATATACCTATGTCCCATCTTTTCATACATTCGAAGCACTGTGCGTCATTGCCCATGCGGGTCGCACTGCTAAGACTCCAAAGTCTACCAAAGTCGAGGCTCGGCAGTAAATGCGTTCGTATGCATTCAATACCTTGGCATCATCGCCATGAATAGCAGTACCGGCCTATTTTGAGGAGTATACGTCCATACGGTCTGTTGATGACGGTAAGCCACGAGGAGTGTCAACAATACCTTCATGCGGTCAACACGACCTATATGAGTGGCATAATTTGGAGGGCACTCAGCAGTCTGGCCTTTTCCTATTCCTTTCTATCATAACTATATTTGTTAGGCAAGAAAGAAGCAGTCCGTTAAAATCCACCCTCATTGCATTGAAACTATAATTTAACACAGCTAAATCAACTGATCATGGCTACAGGCAATCTGGTATGCAACCAATCAGAACACGGGATCAGTTTTAAACTCAAGTTGTGATTGGATGGTGACCGCACCTGAGTGAAAGCCACCAGAATTTAATCCAATGAACTCTGCTTCTCTATTTGAACATAATGAATTAATAACAAACACATTTACCTAGATTTGTACACCGCTATCACAGGATGCTATTATTCATTCACAGTAATAGCACACATCCACGCTAATACATTTTATTTTGCCTTGCAATTTACCTTCGAAAGCTACAGACTTCCCGACTGAAAGATAAAATTATAAAAAGTTAAGAGTAATAACTTTGTTGGTTTTAATGTTATTTTAGTAGTTTTTGTTTTAGTTCATATGGTTATTGTTCCCAAATAAAATAAAACAAAGAATATTATAAGAATGAAACACCGTAGGCTGTGTTGGATACTTAGCGGACAAACTTAGGATAAATAGGGAGTGCACCTGTGTTTGTAAACACACTTGTGCACATACAATGGGTGAAACTGCTAGGAGAACATCATCAATAGGAACGGAATGGAAAGGAATTTAGATAATTCAGTTTGAGCTAACGTTTGAGAGACTGGTGCCTGTTTTGGTTAACAAGAACCTGTATTACGGGTCACCAGCTCCACTCTATGCACAAAAATGTCTAAAAAAAATCTAGATTACAGCTTATACCTTATAATATAATAATAATTAAATATAGATATATTATATACTACAGATCTGTATATCCGGCATAGAGTGGGTGAATGTGTAATGATATGTTATAAATATGTGTATGATATGGTTCTTCTAAGTTCTTCTTTTCTTCGTCCGATTCTGAACGTTTTGTTACAATTTTTTTGTTTATCTAAATATAACCCTAAACCTTAGCTTAAATAAAATAGTCTCAAATTTTCTGACTCCGAACTTCTTTAGTATGGAAATTCCTTGCCAATCTAAATAGAACCCTAAGTCCTGAGCAGCAAGTATATTTGTAGCGCGTTCGGAGACTGGCAGCGCCTCGGGCAGTGAGGGGCATTCATTAGAGGACTTCGCAGCTGACGTTAGGGAGCTAGACCCATACTCGCCTGTTTTCGGTAATTATGCACCTTATGTTGCTGTGGCAGGGTCGATATTTGATTGATACAAAAAAAAAAAGAAAAGCGATCCCTCATCGGGAAAAACCTGTCTGTAACGGGTGCCTATTATTATTCTGAAATACGAAATTTCGTGTTCATTTCGGCCAATTTTGTACTATAATACTGAATTAGAGTACCAATTTGCTAAAAAAAATCAATAGGTCAGATTTAAACGAACATTCACTCGTTATTTATAAGAGTGAATGCAAGCTCTGCTTAGCTTGGGGCTATATGTTGTGTGAATTGTCCAGCATTATTTAATTTTATTGTTTATTTTATTTATTCAAAGGGGATGTAGTATTTGTAAAATTACCTCGTATCGTGGATTGTTATATTATGCTATGTTCACATGCGCGCCGTGCAGCCCGGCGGGCTGCCTGGCGGGCTGCCTGGCGGGCTGCGCGGCATGCAGCCCGTCCCAGGCCGGCGACAATTCAAGCTGTTCACACGCACGCGCCGTCGCGTCAGTCAGTGCATTTGGTTCGCGGCATTCACGTTCACAGGCGCGTTTACGGGCTCGGGCGTACTGTCACACGCTCGTGAACGTGAACGTGCACGTTGAATGTCGAGTTGAACGCGCGCATGTGAACATAGCATTACAGATTAAAGCGCTCGGTGAGGGATCGCCATTGTGTCCTGTATTTTAAGTAAAAGTTATTTTAACTCAAATGGGTACCTTGACGTACTGCGATGTTAGGTTCCAATATTATTTTAAAACTTTGTTGCTTCGCAAATGTTGATTTCAAATATCGCACCTTGAAACTTGGTGAACTCAAATTCACTGTACTGACATTTTGAATTTGGGTTACACAACGATGCTTTTTCTGTAAGTACCTATCAATTTAGCTTGCTTTCTCAAAGAGCTGTTTGATTCATATTTTTAATTTCAAAGCACAGCGTCTCATCATTTATTCCTAATTATATTTATGAAAGTTCCTGCCAAAAGTCCTTTAAAAGTCATGCTATTTACTGATGGTGGTAACTGGCAATATTACCTACTGTCGTAAAAAGTTTTGAGATCCAAGAGGATTAAAGATAATGAATACTGCCTGTCCCTAATCTGAAATAAAAAAAGCCGAGGTGAATATTTTATTTAAATTAGACCAGTTCAGTGTTCAAACTACTCTGCATTCGCTACCAGAGCGATAGCGATATCGCACAGTATCCTGGGGACTCAGCGGCGTGGCGGGCGAGGATCCGCCAGCGATGCAGGAGGTTGTGGGTTCGATTCCTGCATCGGGACAAATGTTTGTTAAATCTGCAGAATTTTTTTCAGGGCGGTCTGGATGTTTCTATGTATTTTTCTATATTTTTGATAAAAATAAATATATAATTTTACTATAACTAAAAAACAGTGCGTTGTGTTGTGTTCTAGATAACTGAAATACTTATTACAATACATTACAAACATCGATATTTTTAATAAGCATGAAAAAAAATTGCATAATTACTAGGCATTCGCTACTTTTCCGGGTAGCGATTACCCTGAACACTATTATAGGATTATTATAATGCCTGGACAGGCTGTTTAAAGTGAATAATGGGACATCCTGGCACAAGTATATTTACATACTTAAAAGGATGTCCTAACCTATCTGTTTAGCTTTTAGAGTAACTGTTGAACAAACAAACAATTTCAATTTCAATAACGAATACGTAAGGTGCGGCGCTCGTGGTACGCGCCACGTACCTGGTCTGCCACCGGCTAATATCCTCGTGGAAGGGAGATCTCCAAGTGTCGTTGGCAGCGTTGGAGCTACTATCTGGACTGGCTAAACTGCACTCTTCAAAACCAGGTATGAAACTGACGCTGACCTAAAATACGATTCGTTTATTGCGAAAAAATGTGTAAAAATTTCCAGCTTATTCCGAAATGTGTAAAAACTCCTGTGGTAGTTACAATGTAGCTGTGTTAGGCGAACGGATTTGTAGGTGCAGCTGCTGCTACTTATTTAAGTAGATTTACTTTTTTCATATGCTTTTCTTACATTTACTAACTACAATATTTATTGAAACATTATTTACAAAATATATATTAATAAGGATACTTATATAATGATAGTGTAAGAAGAATGTAAGAAAAGCAAATAAAAAAAATCTAATAAGTAGGTACGTAAGATGCACCTAACAGCCGGTTCACACATATCTCCGTTTTATCGTGTACGTAGTTTTTTCGTCGATGGCGTATGTGGTTGTATGAGCGACTTCACACATGGCACAGTATTCTGTATACAGATCGACGAACAAAATACGTACACGATAAAACGGAACAGTAAAACGGAGACATGTGTGAACCGGCTGTAAAGCTTTTTCCCAGCCACTTTCCAAAAAAATTAGTGTTTTATTGCTGCATGTGACGTGTTTATAAAATGAATGTGTTTGTTTGTAGCATTGTACTCGTACTACCAAACGGATGAAACGGTTTGAGATTGGATTTCTAATATTTTTTTTAGAACGGCGACATGATCAAGCAAGAGTATTCATAGTTTGTTTAAAGAAACTTGGTTCTGCCCTTCTAAAGTTACGATAATTCATACTCGTACTATACACTGGGCTGCAAAACCAAGAATCACTTTATAAAATGTTTATTTTTTCTAAACTATAGAAGTTAGAGATTCAAATAAAAAAGTTTTATACCTAATTTTTACAGTTTTCTAAACTAGAAGTTAGTAAACATTTTTACTTTGAAAAAAAATGAAAATAAAATAGACGTTTTTATCTTAGGTTCAAAAAAGTCAAAAAACATTAAATTTAATTTTTACTAATTGGTATTGCCTCCGTGAGCTCTGATTACAGCTTCGTGCCGGTTTGGCATACTGAATACGAGGTTTCGGAGCCGATTTTAGGGAAATATTTTGATAGTAAATAAATCATTTATTTCAGGCAACATAAGAACAGTTATAACTGTTATAATGATTTTTTTTATGATTTTTTTTATTTTTACCATCTATAAATAGATGGTAAAAATGTATACTAGTGCTCATATCAACAAATACCTTACAGACTAACATATATACTTAAAAAAAATATAAAATGTCTAAATAGCTAAATAATTTAAAGTCTGGGGCTTCTGACTAGCCTCCCTAGACCATCCCAGGCGTGCTCAATTTGTGTGGTCCTTTTTATTTCGAAAGTGTATCTTGTAAAGTTATTGCAATATTAAAAGTTACTTAGTTTTAATAATAATAATTTATTTATTGTTCAGATTACATAGATCCATATATTAGTGAAGTCTTAGCCTATGTTAGTTATTATTTATTTAATTTAAATTTAAACATTTTAATTAATTAATATAGAGATGGAGTGTTTGTATATCACTCCATTTAATTTATCGGCTATTGCTGCCAGGATGGTGTTGGTACTCCCGCGAACTCTACTAAGCAGATAAGCTGCCTTCTTCCTCATACAGGCTGCAAAGCCGTCTACTCGAGCCTCAGCAAACATGCCGAAGGCACTGCAAAATGGCGGAAGTCCCACCAGCATCCTGAATGCATTATTATACTGGACGCGGAGAGTATTGACAGCTTTCTTCGTATAAGTGAACCACAGACTGCTCGTGTAAAAGGATTGGCAAAAGGATTTGAATAGCGTTATTTTAACTTCTGTGGAGCAACGAGCAAACCTGCGGACCAACATATTCGCTCTTACCGTCAATGCCCTCCGCTCCCTCTCTATGTGTCTCTATGTGTTTGCGGGCCAGTGTACTGTTAAATGTAAAATAGCAGGTTAAGTTTATACTTAATTTACTACTGCCAGCTTATGATGTATCTACCTACTTAAGTTATATTAATGATGATCTAATCTACTTTCATGCGTTCTAGAATATGTTATTGGTAAGTTTAACCGTTTTCTAGATACTTGCACAGTTTAATTCGCTGTAAAACGGTCGGTATTTTACATAAATATACACATTTGCCATTACTCCATTCTCTGTAATGTGAACTGATCATTCAAGAACCACTATCATAGTGGTTCTTCTTCTTCTACCCGATAGTACTATTTTATCGGGTATTATTGCGTTTATTTACCTACCAGTTTGATAATGCGTCGCGGACACTGTTAGTGTAGTGTGCAGGTGGACATACGAAGTTTCGAAAACCAAGTGATGCTAGTTTCAACTAGTTTCAACTGATGATTGCTTAAACACTCCAGTCATCCCGTGACCACGACAGTGTGTAAATCTGCGTCAACATTATTTGTATCAATTCTAATATTTATAAAATAATTACATACAACTTGACTTCTAAGCAACGCATACAGAGAATCAATATGAACAGAATATCAATAAAACATGTAGAGCAAACACCTTCGAATTATAAAAATAAAAGCATCCCGCAATGGTTAGCAATTGAATTTGAACGAATTTCTTTCTTTCTTTTTTTTTGAATTTCGTAAATCCCTGTGATATTTCAGAGGCAATAGAAAGGAAACGCGCAGTGCGCTGGATTTGCGACTACATAAGCGTGCAGTGCGGTCGGCCGCCGCAAGCGCACTCGCGCGATCTTCACTCTTGTGTAGTGGCCGCGTACAGCTGCCTAGCGGCGTGGCTGTGTCCTGCGCTATTGGCTGACGCGGATTGTCTGGCTACCCTCATGGAGGTGGTGGAATTGGGGATAGCTGGCACTAAGAGTCAGGGTAAGTTCTGATACCATTATTTACACCATTACATAGAATTAACTTAGAACACATTATTATTC
>OZ007536.1:4820619-4841528 GCA_963931895.1 Eupithecia pulchellata | reverse complement strand
ATTATACTACACTATAACACTTTGGGGCTTTTGCCTTTTCTAATCGAGTATTAATCTGTTTAATTGATTAGAAAAGCTGAACAACTTTTGTTATCTAGAGAGAACTTAGATAACAAAAGTATAATGTTTCACAGGGGTTCAGACAAAGCAAGTGGTTCAAACTGGGACGTATCCAGTTCCACTTCATCGTACGAACGCAGCATCAGCGAGTCGGACAAGGGAGAACGCGTGAGGGTCAGCCTCAACGAGAAAGTACGGCGCGCTATCGCTGGAGCTCGACAAACAACCTGCTGCCGGCCTGACAGGCAAGTTTCAACCTTATTGCTTGTGATATACAGCTGATGATGACTCCATCTCATAATACGAACGCAAGTATCAGTGAGTCAGACAAGGGAGAACGCTTGAGGGTTAGCCTCAACGAGAAAGTACGCGCGCTATCGCTGGAGCTCGACAAACAACCTGCTGCCGGGCTGACAGACAAGTTTCAACCTTATTGCTTGTGATATACAGCTGATGGTAACTCCATCTCATAATACGAACGCAGTATCAGTGAGTCGGACAAGGGAGAACATGTGAGGGTCACTCACACTTTCTCCCTTGAGAATTACTCGCGGTGACAGGCAAGTTTCAATCTTATTGCTAGTGATATCCAGTTGATTATGACTCCTTCTCATCATACCAACCTCTGTTTTCCCTTAAAAGAACGTGTAAAGCTTCAGCCTTGCTAATTATAGACAGTTGAAAATGGTGATTAAACGTTAAAACATAGTTTGTCATACCGCAAATAACAATAACTACAAAAAGATACAAGTTCCAAAAAAATAAAAAGATTTGAAATCATATGTATGAAGCTATTTCATTCAATTCTTAAATGTTTTTTTTTTTACAATATTAATCTAATTATATTTTATTTGATTGAATTTTAATAAAAGATAATATTGTATCTAATTTTAACCTAGCTAATTTAGGATAGATAACTAATAAATTAGGGATCATTGTTAGTTAAAAATAAAGTATTTTATAATACAGATATTATGCTTTTGTTCCAGGCAGCGGCAGGCGCAACAGAGACTTTACAACAAAAATTCTTATAATTTGGTTGGAGGATTTCGAAGATCACCTGAATTTACCCATTGGTACGTTCCAAACGTTCATACAATTTTTCACACACAAAGTGAATGGATTAAATAGTAAACAAAAGTTAAATTTCACAACAGTTTGGTATTATAAAACATATTAAAAAGGAGTCGAAAGATTTACCAGTTTCTTATTATAGACGACCTACTCCGCTACTGCGAGACGGGTCTCCCCTGGCGGCGTCACGAGGTGACCGTGATCTGCGTGAGCGCGAGCCGCTGCGGGCTCATCCGCGTCCGCTGCGGCGGCGGCGGCGTCGGCGGGGACGGCGCGCTCGTCGCGCCCCGGCTACTCGCCGACTGTCTGCGGCGGGCAGCACTCGACGCTGCTAGGCGGGGCCGGCTCAATACTGACCTGTAAGTCAAAGATAAAACCTCGTAATCAGAGCTCTAGTTGCGTTCTAACTACTCGCCGACTGTCTGCGGCGGGCCGCTAGGAGTGGCCGACTCAATACTGACCTGTATGTCTAGAGATAAAACCTCATGATCGATGTTAAGACGGCACTCTAATAATGCTTTAACTTCTGGACGATTATCTGCGGAGAGCAGAGCTTGACGCTGCTAGGCGGGGCCGGCTCAATACCGACCTGTAAGTCCACAGATAAAAGCACATAATTATTGTTGTAACGGGACTCTAGTTAGTTCTAACTACTGAGCGACTGTCTGCGGCGGACATCACTCGACGCTGCTAGGCGGGGCCGGCTCAGTACTGACTTACCTGTATGTCGAGAGATAAAACCTCACAAACACTGGTAAAACGATCTTATAGCGCTCTAACTAGCCGAATGTCGTTTTGCAACATGCTTGATAGGTGGATTGGTGACGATGTCTGTAGCGCGGTGTGTGAAGGTCTGCCTGCGTTGTAGGAGGTTGCGGATTGTGTGTGTAAACTTATAGGATTGTGTGCGTGTGAAGACGTAATAACAATGGTTGTTAATTGATGCAGGTACCAGCCACCCCACGTGCGCCGGCGCCACTTGATCCAGGAATTAGCTCAGCAATACAAGAAGGATCTGTCAGAACCCGAGCTTCTAGAATCTCTGTTTAGGCCTCCCGAGTAATCGGTCTTTGTATCGCGAGGTGACGCTCCTTAGAAGTCCATAGTATGTCTTGAGTTCATGGCGCAAGGTGCTATTTGGCGTGTTCCTCTAAGCCGACTTACGGCCAGTCTCAATAGCAATGTGCGGACAGATATAGTATAAAAGTGTTTGTGGAATTGTAGGTTCACTCTATCTGATAGAGTGAACCTAAATTTCCAAAAAACTGATGATTATGGTGATAGAGTTTATTATCATCATCAGCCTATTTTTAGTCCACTGCTGTATAGGCCTCCCCTATAAGCGCCATAGCGCCATGTCTTCAGCTTGTCGCATACGCACTCTATGCCCTCATTTTTATATTTTTTTAGTTTGGTTTCGCATAAGAGGCGAACCCAAACCCTCACGCACGAATCAACGAATTCTATTAACTTTCAAGGAAGTTGAAAAATATTCTGATTAATTACGAATCGGAAGCGTCCCCAAGACGCTGAGTACCTACCGAATTACATTAACATAATCATAATACAAGTTTTTTTTTAATCCGTACAACTGTCTCCCGTGTTTATAAATAACAACTGGTCTAAAGTCTCGATTCGCTCTAATATTCAAAAGAGATATTATTAAAATTGATGCTTAGTTATTTTTAAATTATGTTATGCACCATAAATGTATTGAAATGTTATCACTGTTAATTTTAAGACTGATATTATTTATTTAGCTTAAGAGAACGTATGTCTAACATTCCGTAAATAACGCAGTATCTAAGTAGTAGGTACATATGGCAGTACCTACGCCTAAATGTAGCAAACTTATGTATTATGTACTTAATTATGTAGCAAATTATAATTATTTTCCTATTTATTGACTACAAGCTGTTTTATTTTTCCGGTCCAATTTATTGACAGCTAACTGTTGTTAGCCGTTGAAAACCACACTTTAGTTGTTCTGGGTCGTCATGAACCCACCTGTCCGGCGGCGTTTTCGGGTTCACGTTGAGTTACGGGACACCCTATATATATAGAATTAAATAACCATTTTATAACTACTGTAGCAAACAAACGATATAATTATGTAGTTTGTTTGCAACAGTATAGTTATAATTTGATTATTTAATTACTTATAATTATATTTTTTGCTACATTATATAAATACCTAATATTAATTATGAAAGGTATTTAATATATTAATAATATGTTTTATTTATTTTAGAATTACAGGCCTACAGCCGGGGGTGAACATGAGCTAGAATAGATAAACTCGTAAGTTAAGTTAATAACGGTCATGAAACTAACGCCAAGAACATAGTTGTTTCATTCTCTGTGATTGACGGTCTACCAACCAGGCCATTGATCTCTGAACCGATGCTCTTACTTCTTTGAAGGCAACATAGAAAATCGTCTAGCATTATTCACTCGCACTTATTGCAGTCTATTCATCAATGAAAAGATGTCTCTTTTGTTTTCACTTTTAAATAAAACTAGCTGCCGACTTCGCACACAAAATTTGAATTTTCATATGGAACCCTAACTTTTTATGAAAATATTTTATAGCCTATGTTCATCACGGAAAGTTATGGATTCTCATGGTGAAAGAATATTTCAAATCGGTCCAGTACTTTCGGAGCCTTTTCAATTCAAACAATCAAAGCTTTACCTATAACAAAGAGAATATAACCACTACGTTCTATATAATAATACTAGCGGCCCGCCCCGGCTTCGCACGGGTATTAAACAAAAATTTCAGAAATTATACACACTAAAACGATGGGTTTCACAATTTTCATACGGATCTTTAATTTTTTTAACAGCATTGGGGTTTTTGACATTGACTCGACATTCCAAAACTGACACTGGCCGTAGAGAAAAAGCAAGCACCGTGCGCTATACAACCTCTTTTTTTATTCTGACGCGCCATAATAGAAAAAAAGGTTGAATATACAGCCCACGGTTCAATTATTGAATTTTTCATGCGGATCCCAAACTTTTTTGAAAATATTATATAGCCTATGTTCATCACGGAAAATTAAGGATTCTAATGGTGAAAGAATTTTTTTACTCGGTCCAGTAGTTTCGGAGCCTATTCAATTCAAACAAACAAACAAACATACAAACAATCAAATCTTTCCTCTTTATAATATTAGTATAGATACCTATTATAATATTATACAGATTAAATAAAATCAATTTGATTACGAGATTACGACGTTTAGGTACCTAACTACGATAGACAATAAAATAGGCTTAGAACATGGAGATTTTATGATGTGAGGATGTTCCTTAGGATACCGGATTGGTCCTTTGATTGGTCCCGTGAAAAAAATTAAAGAGCAGATAAATCACCATAAACAAAGCCATAAACTGCCCTTCTGCTTCTGCCCTCAACCCAAGCTTTGCCCTTTAGTGTTTATCACAATGGTCAAAAGATACCTTTTCATATTATTTCGTATGTCCATGTCATGTCCATGTAATGAAAACTTTTTGTTTTTGATATCAATGTAGCAAAAAATCTGAGTGTGCATAAGTACTTTTTTAAGAATAACTTCTGCATAGAATGATCGTTCCAATTTTAAATCATCTGACAAAACATGTCTTAGTTTAGAAATGTCGTATAAAAATTTGCAATTATACTGATTTATATATTATACATTGTGTTTTCTAGGAATATTATTATATAACTGTACATTCGAGCTGGTTTCGTGGTTTCGGATGTTAAATTTATGTGATAGAAGGCATGTTGATTAGTAAAGTAACAGATGAGACGGAGACAGCGCGGGTTGAGGAAACGAAATCAGCGGCGCGGGGAACGCGTGGCTACCAGAGCGCCAGTGAGTTATTCGACATGATGACGAAGAATCAGCGTTTTGATGGAAATGGTGAGTTAAGATTACATCTTTCTTGTAAGTTTTCTAGCCATTTCGCAAAAACGGACATAATAGAAGGATAACAGAAGTTCATGATCGCGCGGGTTATGCATCATGGTTTGATCGTAAATACCAAGCAGTCCTTGTGGTGTAACTTTTATATATTGATTCTTCAGTACGCTACGAATATAATGGAAGAGTAACTTTATGTTCAAAGGTCTCAACTATGTTGTCGAATAAGGCTCAGTATAAGTATTTCTGTTTCAGTCGATGAGTCCCTGACAACACAAGATTTGGTGCTCCTTTACAAAAACTTAGACTTAGGAACGCGCCTTATGAGCGACGCTAACGAAGTGAGGCGCCGAAAACCTAACCAACGCGTGGAAACCGTCATCTACGACGAACCAGAGTCCGATTCTGACACCAGCGAAAATTATAGCAAAGACGACATCCAACATATCTACAACATAAATCAGGAGCGAATTAACCTCTTAGACAATGGATCGTTTGACAACCTTCTCTGCCATAAACTTGGTGGCCTCCAAATACAATCATCGGAAATCATTACAGACAGCGGCACTCAGTTCCTCTTCCGAGATCCGTTTATAAAAGAACAGCTCCGCAGCCTGAACGCGCTGGCCAGTGGCTACGAGATCCAGAGCCTGCTACCAACGTCGCTGCTTGACTACGTATGCTGCAAAAGGATAAAAGACAATTACAACTTCTATATGGACAATATCATAAAATACGTCCAGCAAACGATCGACCAACTAAAGCGAATAAGTAACGGTGATTATCTAACCGATTGCGCAAAGGAAAAGTGGAAGAAAGCTAACAAAATGAACCTTACTCAGGACAATACGCAAGTTCTAGCCACTTGCGCTAGCCTCCGACCAGCGGTCGAATGTAACACCGTAACATGGCATGATGTAGTCCATTCAGAAATTGACGTGCGATCGCTCTCTAAAGTGTTAGAGAAAAAAATTGTCCTTGAAATACCTAAATTGATTTGCGGATCTTATAAATTATTCAGTAAACGCTACGCTGAGAGCTTCATTATTACATTCAAAAAGGCAAAACAAACGCAAGGGGTTGAAAAGTACGAGTCAAGACTGGACGTGGTTCTAAAACTAAGGCGCTTACAAACAGGGCAAGTAACAAGTAATATTGATTCTGTAACGATTTTGAAAGCATCGCCAGCAGGACACGACTTGTGTATTCGCGGAAACCTTCCAATCGCTCCGCAACCCTCCAATAGTACTGTAATTGAAAGTGATTTAAAATATGATGAAGTTTCAACCACTGACTGTAAGAAACTTGAAGAAATACCTGAGACAGAACCGGATACAAAAGCTGTCATTAACGAAATTGTAACAGAAATGTTCGGACGCCATATTTCGATAGGAATGCTTAAAGACAATGCTTCATCAAAGATACTCCTAGATAATGATTCGTCAGAAACGTTTAGAGATGATGTTTTAACAGAGGTGTCCAGACATATGATTCACACTGAGAATACTTCTTCCATTATTGAAACCAATGACAATGCTACTAGTGAACGGGGAAATGAAAATTCATTAGAAGTACGACCAAGCACACCAAGCTCGTCATGTGAGTCGAGCACTCCTTTTGACTACAGAGAGCTAGCCAAAACTGATACTTTTCACGAGTATAACGAAGCCACATACAATCTGGTATCGCCTTATGAGCTGCGAGCCAC
This sequence comes from Eupithecia pulchellata, assembly GCA_963931895.1. Classification (NCBI taxonomy): domain Eukaryota; kingdom Metazoa; phylum Arthropoda; class Insecta; order Lepidoptera; family Geometridae; genus Eupithecia; species Eupithecia pulchellata. The sequence goes on along the minus strand of OZ007536.1, from coordinate 4,834,772 downwards.
CATGCAGAGGCTAAGTATGCAGAAGGCTGTCCCTGAAGAAAGCTCTGAAGAGACATCTAGACCTGTATCATTTAAAAAGAAGTCGCCAGTCAGAGTTCGGATAAAGTCCCCGTACGAAAATAAGTCTCACATACTTGAAGAAAAGAAACGAAATAAGCTTCTTGAAATACGAGAGAGGAGAGTAAAGAAGAAAATAGCTTTAGGTGAGAATGCAAAGGTGTGCAAACACAAGTACGGTAAATCTGGAGTCGTGCCTCAACCTTCGGTTACAAAGTTGTCCATAAGTAACAAATCGTTTTATAATTCTATTTATGGACAAAACATGGAGGAGGGTAAACAAAAATCACAACGTGGCCGTTATTCTCCGTCGATCGATGTTGCTATCAAGCAAGTACAGAATGACAAACATAAATCTCCTACTAATATGCCGAAAATAAATCCCAAAAAGTACATTAACAGAAGTTACTATTTAGATGACACTGAAACAGAGATTATGTATATGTCGAAAATACAAGAAGATGTCACAGAAACAAGAATTGTTTCCCCAACGACGTCAACAGTGTCCACCGACTTCAGAAAGAATCTATGTCTTCTGTCCGAGTTGACGGGAGTGGATTTACGTACAGATGATTCTGTTGATGAAAACCAAAGGTACGAAATTCGAGCTTGCGATAGAAAAGGGAGTCTGATTTTTTATATTTTCCAAAGTTTTAATAACGTGTATAAGTAGGTACGCTGAGTAGATTCTTCAACGTTTTGTATTTGTTTCAGAATTTTTAATAAAATTAATCAAAATGCAAATAGTTGCTGCAACAAAAAGTCCTCGGATGATATAAAAAATAGTCTTCCCGGTGTTAACAATTTAGAAAAGGGTGAATGCAAAGCAGGACTTTCGCTTGAATGTAGAAAGAGTATTGAAAAACTATACAACTTGATAAGGAAACTTGAAAATACGAGCAAAACAGAACACCATACAACGAAAAATTTGCTTAATGCAAGAAACCCGGACACATTAGATATTAAAACTGCTTCTACCTGCCCAGCTAGTGACAGTGGAACTAGTTTAAAACATTATGTTACATCATCAAATCCTAGTTCCTTTGGCTTTGACAAAACAAACGTAGATACCAAAATAATAAAAGGCAAGAAAGAGCACAAACCAACGGTGCCTACAATACCAAAAGTCTTAATAAGTTCAAAGTTTGAGAAATTTGAACTGAAGAGGGGCCGTAAAAGGCTCAGTCCAAACAGATCAGTGACTAAATCGGCCGCAGATAATCCTTTAAAAGACATTTCTCAGTTACTTCAAGAAGTAGACAACGTTCAGAAAAATCGACAGATTAAATTTGCATCAGAACCCAAACCTGTCAGGAAACCAGATGTTCAATGTAATGACGGAAGGCCTGTAATGATCCGTCACACATTAGTCAAGAGGCGGTCTCGATTCGATCAATATAATATTAAAGATAACGAGCCAGAAAAAAAACCGATCACCTCTAAAGAGAAAAGAACCAAGCCATTAACTCCGACAGAGAATCCGTTAAGGATTCTCCAACAGCAAATCCCTGTCGATGATAGGTCAAAGAGGAAAATAACTGATATCATCGACGAAGCTAAGGAAGCGAGAGGAGAAGCAGTTCGTGGGCCTTCAAAGCTGAATTCAAGAATTATGACTCTAGCGCAACCAAAAAAAACATACGTACAGGCTCACAGCGAAGAGTATCAGACTAAATATGGACGAAACCTTATGGCAGATAGATTACAACGGCTGGCAGGGACGCTACCACCCTCACCGTCGAGCCCTCCCGAATCTGTCCTCAGGAACTTCACCTCGCCCAAGGCCAGGATGCGACGTGAAGCGATATCAAATGTGTCGGTGAAACAGCCGACTTCGCCGGTGCGAGTACAGCCAATAGGTGTGTAAAGGTGAATTTTCTTTTTCTGGTAGATATGCAATATGCAAGTCTTATTTTTTCCTTGTACTAACGACTGTTTGCGATACAGCAAGAATATAATAAGTATAATTATTTAACACAGATAAGAGCAGGGAAACGCGTCGCTCGGCCAGCAATAGCCCCAAAAAGATGTCGGGATCTCAAAACATCACCTCTTTGAAACCTCCTGAACCACCAGAAAACGTGTAAGAATACTTATTTATCGGAGACAAAAGTAGGCCTTTGAGATGATATCCCTTTGATAAAGTTTGATTAATTTAACCTCCCTGGGAATTAGCTTAGCACACCGAAATATATTCAGTCAAAAAAGTATCGAGAATTGATAATTTGTCTATGGTTCCCAATTCAATTTTTTGTTTATTTTTTTGCTGTTTGATTGGCACAACTGTTTTCCATTTTGGCGCGGATTTCGAGTTGCATGATTGCATCTGTTGTTTTTAGTTAGATCATATCTAGTGTGTACTGCGAATTTCACTATGGACAAAAATATCGACGGAATTTCGTGTTCGGAGTCACTGAAAATGTTACAGAAGGCTTACGGTGAATCGACTTTATCAAAAACACGTGCTTATGAGTGGTAAAAAACGTTTAAAAGCGGTCGAGATGTGATAGAAGATTTGCCTCGCTCTTGTAGGCCATCGACATCTTCAACTGAAGTTAACGTCGCAAAAGTGAAGGAATTAGTGACTGAAAATCCTCATTCAAATTTGAGAGAGATAGCCGCTGAACTTTCTGTGTCTCACGAGTCGATCCGCACCGCACCATTTTAAATAATCACTTGGGTATGAAACATGTTGCTGCTCGGCTAGTTCCAAAAGACCTGTATTTTCTCCAAAAACTCAATCGCTTAGGAGTCGCTGAGGACATGCTACAACGAGTCAATTCCGACCCAACATTCATGAAACGCATTGTTACTGGTGACGAGACGTGGGTTCACGAGTTTGACATGCAAACTAGTCAACAGGATTCGGAGTGGCGCCTCCCAACTGAACCGAAACCGAAAAAACCACGCCAAAGTCGATCAAAAGTTAAAGATATGTTGACTGTTTTCTTCGACTATCGAGGTGTTGTGCACTCGGAATTATTGCCGGAAGGTGAATCGGTAAATAAAGAATATTATATTCGGCGAAAAAGGCCAGATTTGTGGAAAGATAATTCTTGGATTTGCATCACGATAATGCGCCTTCGCACAAGGCCATAATTGTAAACGAATTTTTGACCAAAAACTCAACATATACTATCGAGCAACCACCTTATTCTCCAGATATGGCTCGGTCGACTTCTTCCTATTTCCTAAACTCAAATTACCACTTCGTGGCACACGTTTTCATTCGGTAGAAGACAAGGAGAATTCGCGACGAGAACTGAACTCAATTCCGGAAAAAGCGTTTAAGGTGGTTCGTTCTCCTTGTTTAGGCATAGCTTCACCAATAGATAGCGCTGACTTTCAATTTTGTGGTTTTTATTGTTTTCTTATTAAATTATGCATATTATATAAAATTGATATATTTGCCGCAAATGGTAGGTACGTTGTTTTACATATACCAATAATTTTTTCAAGCGTTGAAAACATTTATAGAACTTGTATTTGGGAAGAGCAAAATCGCCAGACCAAATCACTCACACAGGCAAAGATTATAATGTGAAATGTTGGGCACGATACGCCATCTGCCTGTACTTGGATTCAAATAACTCTTAATTTATCTAAGTACATTTTCCTATTTGTTTCTTGTAAGTAAACATAGTTTTTGCGTGAACAAAATCAAAGTTTAGTGGTAAGGTATTATGAGTTGATTCGTTATCATTATCATGTATCTCACAGATGACGTTGTCGTCGGTCGCCGCTACACTCATAAGTTCATGACGTTCTCGTACGACACTATCGGTGTTCACCCACAGTGACAAAAATGGACTAAAATTACCACGTTATTTCTAATTAAATCAAGTGTTTTCTTTAATGAAACATAACGACCTATAACAATGCCAAAAACAGTTATTTATTTGTAAAATTAAGCTCACAGGGCTCATATTTGGGAAAATACAAATGTATGAAAAACGGATGACCCTAAAAATTTTTTTGATGATTGGACTATTCGTTGGCGTAAGTATTTCGTTTCTGAAGGAGCATAGGTACTTTGAAGGCGATAAAATAAATTTAGATGAATAACTAACATTTGGTGTACCATTATTGATCTTTTCCCGGTACTTTCTTGACAGAGTAGTAGATTGAATTCCTAGTGTGTTATATCAGACCAAGAGGCTTAAAACTTGTGCTCGTTAATAGGTACATACATTTAAACAAAATAAAATTAATTAAATCAACTATGTAAGTATTCTATAATTTGTAGAAAAAAGATGGTTGCTGTGGAATCCTACGTGAGGAGCCATTACGGACAGTTGCGACACTCAGAACCGACTCTGTTGCCGGACCAGATAACGCAGAAGCCGCGCGTCCAGCTTCTACCCAACAACATCGAAATTAGTAAATGTAAGTACAGTCGGTTACTGCCCAACTAACACCCGTTTTCAAGACAAGCTTTTCATAAATTGGAATAATGAACTTTTCAGTTCATTATTCCCCGTTACAAGCTCGGATCGGCGTCAACGGGGAAGAGTGAACAAAAAGTTCATTGTTCCCCGTTGACGGGGATCTTCAACGGGGAAGAATGGAATAAGCCTTAAAAATCACGACTTGTATTTGGTACTTTCAGTGTATGTGTGTAGTATCAGTGATGATGATGATGACTGATGAAAGATATACAGTTACTATCTACATCATTTAATTTTACTTTGGCAGCGTCAGCGGATGAGCTCGGCAAAGAACTACACCACATTATAGACACCCTGGTAACCAGCTCACCAGCATCACATGAGACGACCAACTTCAACGTAAACCCAACTCTAATACTCGAAAAAACAAATTCAATCACAGATTACGATTTTTACAGTAGACGCACTGATTCAGACTTTGATATCGGTGTACTCGATGATAAATCTTTGAAAACAGCCGTTCAAAGCCACGGTTACGGGGATAAACAAGAGAGTAACGAAAGCGATACGTTAAATACCCCTCCGGACCATCTGCAATTGTCTCATTCTACATCAGAGCTGGACCAACTAGAAAGCGCATTGTACTCTCAGCTCTCTTGTGCCTTTCAAAATCGTCTGCAACTTAAGAGCTTGACGTTGACGCCCAAACCGTCATTAAATCATACGTTCCTTCTTCAGGCTGGCGATACTAAATCGCTGATTCTTAAATCTACAGTATCCAACGTTTCCGATTTGAACGCTGTTTCCAAACTCAGTCCTCACCTGAACTGGGACTTCACACAGATTCCTCTGCAGATTGCGACAGTTGGATACGCATACCCTTTTCCTAAAACAAAAACTAACCTAAATCCTGAACGAGCACCTATGAGACGGATTGAAACATCGCTTCCTGAATTCTCCGCTCCGGACTTACGTGACTACAAATCCGATAAAATTAGTCAATGCTTCAAAGGAGTTCATCAAGAAACGAACATAGAACAGCCAACTCAAGTAGACGTTCAAGATATCCTTATAAAGGCTTTCGGCACCAAACCAACATTTACTGTATCAGAGATCAGGAGTGGAGCAGTAGAGTCGGATGGCCACGAAGATAAAAAAGTTGATAAATTTACCATAACCGAGAAGCCATCTATTCACAAACAACCTATATCATCTACAATATCAATTGCATCGACTGAAGCCAAACCACTCGCTGAAGACAATGTAGAATACACGACATCCCTCGATATATTAGTGGGGCTACTTAATGAGATACAAAAAATAACGCGTCCTTACCCGCCTGAGGATCTAGAATGTAGGAATCTAGAAACTATGTTGAGCGGCGTCGCCGATGAGGTCAACAATCACCGTGAGATCTCAATAACACCGTCGCTTGACAAGTTCGATTCTAATACTGGTATTTACTCCTATTATATCTCAAATAACTTGAACCCAAAACCACCTTATGTGGTCGACAAAGAAGTGGGCGTTGATATGTTCGTTCAGAAAGAGTTAAAGAACACGATCACAGAGGTTCCGTCTATCTTCCCGGTCGTCAGAAACCGTGGTACCAGCGCACGTAATTCCCTGATAAAATTCTTCAGCAAACCTTCGTCTCAGTCATTGATCTCACTTGATGACTACCGCTCGATTTGTTCCATGGCGTCGTATGCTTCTCATTCTAGTAATATAATTGAGTTGCCAGTGGTAAACCCTGTTGAGAAGAAATTGAAAGAGGTCAAAAAGGTTGATCTTAACGCCAAGAGTTATGAGAAAGCGCCTCAACCACCGAAACTTAAAGGGAACAAGCATACGGTATTGTCAGGTGTACGAACAAAACGCCATTTTATGAAAACGGTAGATTTTGACCCTTCAATAAAAATTAAGAGGGATATATTAGTCACTGTGTATTCTATTCTAGTTTTCACGGTCTTTGCCGCGTTATCTTTTCCTGATATGGTTTTATTTGGAACTTAAGTTCATGATCAGCCCTGCTCTTTAATTTTAATCCTTGTTACTTTTACTCAACAAAAGTGAAGTTTTATAAATTATTAGTTGTAAGCAACTATATTTGTCTATTTTTATGCTATTTATTTTGTTCGTGCTGCGTGTATCAATAAAATTATTTTTAAATTATAATGCAGTATAATCTAGTTTTTGTTTGTTGTAAAATCCTGCTTACTAGTTATCTAATCGGCTACGGCTGAAGGTGGCTAAAGGCTGGAAAAAATCACTATACTTAAATTTAAAAAAAATCTCTAAATTTTCCTGAACAGCTCTGTGTAAGTTTTTTTAGTTTTATAAAAATTAAAATAATATAGGTAGTTCGCATCATGTACAAAGAACGCTGGCGTGAACCTGCGCAGTAGGCGATTTATACGTCTATACGTAGGTATAAATCGCCTACTGCGCAGGTTCACGTAGGTATATATACGTATTATACGTACCTATACAAAGATAAGTAATTAATTAGGTACTCTATTTATACCGACTTTTGATTGAACCAAGACAATACTTTTCCATACAACTATACCATAATTTTTAATCTCTGAGGGAGCCAGAGCCGCCTTATCGGTTAATTTTTCGAAATTAGATTACCTTGTGTACCTACTAGATATAGTATAATAATCTAGAACATAAATTATATTTATTTATTCTATTTTAGACTTCATACAACACTAAATACCTACCAAATTTCATCGAAATAAGTTAAGCAGTTACAGGAGAGGAGATACGTGGTATTTTTAACAAACATTTACACAGACTCGCACATAATGTAGGATAAATTTTTATATTGACACTCGTTGAGCCAGCCTGCCTGATGAGACGCATCGATTGAGGATGTGCTCAACATCATCAACATCACCAGCCTATAATAGTCCACTGCTGGACATAGGCCTCCCCTAATGAGCGCCATAGATGGCATCATTATGTGGGAGTTATTGCCCAACCCATAATAACCCCACGCTGGGCATGCGGGTTGGGGATCGCAGTTCGGTGTAGTTGTTCTGCAGAACAACATTCTCATTAGGGGAGGCCTATGTCCAGCAGTGGACTATTATAGGCTGGTGATGATGATGATGAAGATGTTCTGCAGAAGGCGCTGCTGCCCGCCCCCCGGTGTGTTTCCCCTATTCGCCTCTTACGACACCCACGGGAAGAGTTGGGGTGGTGAAATTCTATGCCGGCACCACACGGCAGAGGATGTGCTCGCACACTCCTAATTTTAAATGATTTTGTCCGTCCAACGATCTGACACAATTCTGTAATAATGTCAATGTCAGACTTGGAGAAGATAATTCTCTTTCTTTTCTCGCAACTTACACACAGTGTGTTGTGTTTACATATTTTAAGTTCGCGATTTTATTTTTATCGAGGAATTGAACAATAGAATGGGAAAACTAGATGTGGCTATATTACGGTATCTAACCGCTGAAGATTTCCGTGTCCTTACTGCGGTAAGTTATTAAGTGTTGCTAACCTCAAAACCATCCAAATTTTATCTTAGATTTTTACGTACTTACCTAGTTGTTGTTTTTAGGTGGAAATGGGTATGAAAAACCATGAGCTAGTTCCTGGGTCACTGGTGGCGTCAATAGCGAATCTTCGTCACGGAGGAGTGCACAAACTGATGAAGGATCTCTGTAAACATAGGCTACTCACATATGAACGAGGGAAACATTGTAAGTGAAATTTTACGTTTAATATACGCGCGTGACCATACTCAGTGTAAAGAAAGATTTGGAAAATTTCTGCCCAGCTGAGGAAAAAAATAGTAAACAGCACTATGGTAGAGTTCCTTCATGCACTAATGTTTTAGTTAGAGTATCAATCATAAAAACTTTTCGACAAGTATGTATTTATTCACAATTCTTGTTTCTTGTCTGCTCAAGCAGTTCATCATGATTTAAAGAACATTCATTAAAAATGTTGATTTTCAAAAAGATTTTTTTCCCTTTATAACCAAGCAGCGAGCAAATCTTGGGCTGGCAACGGTCAGCCCAAGATTTACGCACAGCTTGGTTGATTCATGTAATGGAAGTAGAATTCAAGTCCTGTATTGAATGTTTCTTTATTACAGATGATGGATACCGCCTCACAAATGGTGGCTATGACTACTTAGCACTGAAAGCCCTGACTAACCGTAAGGTGATTGCATCGTTTGGTAACCAGATTGGAGTGGGCAAGGAGTCAAACATTTACACAGTAGCTGATGAGGATAGGAACCCCTTGTGCTTGAAACTTCACAGGTATTTGACAATATAAATAATTATGTATCTATATTGCAAGAGTATAAGACTAGAGTTAACCATTCTAACAGATGATTAAATACCAAAAATTTGTATTAAACTGTTGTTTATGAGGGTATAACCTCTATTAACAAAGAAAATTACAATTATATCACAAAATTAAATCTAGTATTTACAATCAAAATAATTGAGCTTACTGCAACTTTTGCAAACAAACTACAGGTAGCTCAACTGATCCATACCAATACTAGCTGGAAGTGTACCCAAGATGCTGGCTGCATTGCCTCACTATATGGCAATACTTAACCATTTTGAAGAATTTCACATCAAAATTATCTGACACGTATTCACTTCCACAAGTATGATGGTGGTCAATACTATCAAATACAATAGAAATAATAAATAAAAAATTATGACGGACTATCCACTCAGCATCATCTAGCCCCAAGCTAAGCAGAGCTAGTGTTATGGGAACTAGATGACTGATATACATAATACAATATTATTTAATTGGTATATAGATATTTTTTTTTTACTATACATAACGACCAGAACACCCTGAACAAACATCTGCAGATCGTACAAATATTGTATAGTGGGAATCCAACACATAATCTCCTGTATCGCAGGTGGAACTTCGCCCACCGCGCCACAGAGGTCGTAAAAATGTGTGTATACAGCCTCAATACAGTGATTTGTTCCAGGCTAGGCCGTACATGCTTCCGTAACATAAAAGACAAGAGGGACTATCACGCGCACCGCAACAAAGCGTCCTGGCTGTACCTGTCTCGCATCTCGGCTACCAAGGAGTTTGCATACATGAAGGCTCTGTATGAACGAGATTTCCCTGTCCCTCGCCCTGTGGATTTCAACAGACATTGTGTTGTGATGGAGCTTGTTCATGGTGGACCTTTGTAAGTTTTTTTTTTTTTTTTTTACCAAAAATGCTTATATTAGCAAAGGAAATTACAATTATCTAACTAAATTGGAGCTAGTATTTATTATTGAAGCAATTGAGCTAACTGCAGACTTTTATAGTCTCTAGTTGTGGTGGGCCAAACATTCAGTTTGGATAATTGTATTAGAATTAAATACAGGCAAGTTTTTATCCTTTTAATCAGTTCCCATGTTATGGAACTAGCCACCTAGATATTTGTTAGTAAGTTTATAGCTATACCTAAAGTAGGTTCTTATTTTTAATTGTCTTTTTTTCCATTGTTACTTAATTGTAATTAGTAATTAAAAATGGACTGTACCTATAGTTATATGGACCTTGTCGGAAATAAACGAATATTATTATTATTATTATTATAGAAATAACTTTATTAACCAAATTTACATTTTAAATGTTATCTTGTCTTCTATTGGTAGTTCTAGATAAATAAATGGGTTTCAAAGGCTTTAATCATCATTACTAAACCTGAATTGCTTTATCAATTCAGAGTTAATGTCCAAATCTCCAGAGTAATTCAGTTATTCATTTAATGTTATGTTAGGAATCAGGTTATATTGCTGTCAGTTCATTCATAGAACTTAGGTATATATATCTCTGGATTCGGCTACTTGGGTGTGCTACATTTCACTATATATTTGAAATAAAAATGAAACTGACATTCACATGCAATAGTTGTGGGCTGAACGTCTGTATAATTTTAGGATAAAAGCCAGAATAAAATATAGTCTACTTTTTATCCCTTTAATCAGTTCCTATGGTAAAGAAATAACTTTTTATTGTTTCCATAGATTCATTTTAATTATTTATTAAAGTAAGAAACAATAATATTTTCTGTTGAGTGTCAATGTGTCCTGTGTAAAAATTTATAATTTTTCTTTATTTGTTATATTATATACCCATGCGAAGTTGGGGTGGACCGCTAAAGATTAATCTATACCAATATTGTAAAGAGGAAAGATTTTATTGTTTGTCATAGGCTCTATAGAAATTTTCAAAAAATTTTGGGTTCCATATGAAAAATTCAGTTTTTGTAAAATACGTGTGCGATGCCGGGGCGGACCGCTAGTACTATAACTTTATATCTATAACATGATATTCCAGGACGCATGTAACCTCAGTAGAAGAACCAGAGGTGCTGTATGAAGAGCTAATGGGGCTGATTGTGCGGCTCGGGAACTGCGGAGTCATCCACGGAGACTTCAATGAGTTCAACATCATGATTGACAGTGACAACAAGCCCATCATCATTGACTTCCCGCAGATGGTGTCTACCAGCCATACTAATGCAGAGCTGTGAGTTTATTTATTTCATTATTTATATCATTATCTATAATTATTGTCCACAGTACCCAAAGGTTAGCAGGTAGAGAATGATATCTAGCATTATTATTATATTCTATAACATGTCATCTTTAACGTATATCCTAAAAATACGGCACTGTCTGAAATTACGCAAATTAAACATATAAGTTATTTTACTATAAAAGCTATCGTAGTTTGATGAATTCATTATGAATGTAAGCGGGTTAACTACGAAGCTATTATATGTTGTAAGGGATGAAACGTTGGTGTTCTTACAACATATAATAGGTTCGTAGTTAACCCGCTTACATTCATAATGAATATAAGTTATTTGCGACTTGTCAAAGCGTGTGATAGTTTACACCATAAAATTATTAATCGGTTAACGATTTCCCCCACATAATGATGCCATCTATGGCGCTCATTAGGGGAGGGCTATGTCCAGCAGTGGACTATTATAGGCTGGTGATGTTGTTGATGTTGTTGTTGATTTCTTAGTGTGGTGCCGGCATAGAATTTCGCCACACCAACTCTTCCAGTGGGTGTCGTAAGAGGCGACTAAGGGAGACACACCGGGGGGCGGGCAGCAGCGCCCTCTGCAAAACAACTCCACCGAACCGCTATCCCAACCTGCATGCCCAGCGTGGGTATTCAACATCATCAACATCAACCTCACCAGCTTATAACAGTCCACTGCTGGACACAGGCCTCCCCTAATGAGCACCACAGATGCCATTATCATTTGGGGTTATTGCCCATAATCCCCACGCTGGAGGTGGAGTTGTTCTGCAGAGGGCGCTGCTTCCCGCCCCCCTGTGTGTGTCCCTTAGTCGCCTCTTACGACACCCACTTACGACACCCACAGGAAGAGTTGGGGTGGTGAAATTCCATGCCGGCACCACACGGCAGCGTGCATGCGTGGGGATTATGGGCAATAAATTACAAAGGAAAACGACCTGTTTAGCCACCTTATTTAGCACTTTAGTTACGCCTAATGTGTACTTATATAGACTTGAAACTTTTTACAAGTGTCTTTAGATGTAATTTTCTCGTGCAGTTACTTCGACCGCGACGTGAAATGCGTGCGAGATTTCTTCAAGCGTCGCTTCGGGTACGAGAGTGAGCTGTACCCGAAGTTCTCCGATCTAGAAAAGGACGACGCGCTCGATACCGAGATAGCTTGCTCCGGGTACAAGCGCACTAAGGATGTTGACAATGAACTACTGGAGGTGACACTTAGCTATACTTGTAGATTTTCTAAAGATTCTCATAAGGACACGCTAATATTATAAATGCGTGATATGGATAGTTTTTTTTTTTTTTAATAAATAAATAATGCTGGACAATTCACACAGCATTATCCAGTCCCAAGCTAAGCAGAGCTTGTGTTATGGGTACTAGATAACTGACATACATAATAATATACGAGTACATATATATAGATATTTTTTATTATAGATAGAAAACGACTAGAACAGCCTGAACAAATAATTGCAGATAGTACAAATATATGTACCGAGACGGGATTCGAACCCACAACCTCTTGCGTCGCAGGCGGACCTTCGCCCACCGCGCCACCGAGGTAGATGGATCTGTTTAGGATATTTCAATAGATTCTCATAGGGACATTCTCGCTAATATTTTAAATGCGTGATATGGATATTTTATAATAGATATATATATATAGATAGATGGATCTGTGTTTAGGATATTTTTATAGATTCTCATAGGGACATTCACAGCGGGAATCGAACCCGCAACCGGAACCTCCCGCGTCGCAAGTGGCCCTTCAGCCTCTGCGCCACATAGATATTATAAAAGTATTACCTCAAGTGACCACTATATACATACATATCTTTTAAATCTAGCTTTTTTTCCAGGAAATGGGAATAGGGCTCGCTATTAGTGACGATGAAGTGGATTCTGAAGAAGAAGTTGAAGAGACCAGCACCAAGTTTACTGAAGATGATCTGGACACACTAAGGAAACAGGTAAATGGCTTTAAATTGGTGTCAATTGAAATTACACTAAAACTTAGATCTTTTTATTTTGATCGATTAGACAAACTTACCTTCATAATGGTCTGCTAAAGTAAAATACTTGCTAAGTAGTGTTATTTTCTCACATTTCATTGTGAGGTAAATCTTCTTTTTATATTCTGATTGATAAGTAAACTTTATGCTCTTATTCATAATTGTCTGCTAAGTTAAAAGTGTTAAGTTGTATTATTTGTCACTCTCTGTATGTCAATCATCATCATCATCATCATCACCAGCCTATAATAGTCCACAGCTGGACATAGGCCTCCCCTAATGAGCGCCATAGATGGCATTATCATTTGGGGGTTAATGCCCATAATCCCCACGCTGGGCATGCGGGTTGGGGATCGCAGTTCGGTGGAGTTGTTCTGCAGAGGGCGCTGCTGCCCGCCCCCCGGTGTGTTTCTCTTAGTCGCCTCTGACGACACCCACGGGAGGAGATGGGGTGGTGAAATTCTATGCCGGCACCACACGGCAGCGTCTGTATTTCAATAGAATAAATAAATAACTAATTCTGGACAATCCACACAGCTTTACTAGCCCCAAGCTATGCAGACCTTTGTCTTGGGTATTAGATATCTGATATATGTACATTTACGAGAAAACGACCAGAATACCTGAAGCTGAACAAATATTTGCAGATAGTACAACTATTTGTTCCCGAGGCCGAATCGAGCCAGCAACCTCCTGCGTCGCAGGCGGACCCTCGCCCACCTCGACACAGAGGTCGTCACGTCACATATTGTAATCCTAAGGCTCGACGAGAAAGACATCACCTATACCTATAATTTCAAGTTTGCTTTCCCGACTAAATACTCAATGGCTTCCAGGTAAACGAGTCAATACAAAACGACGAGCGAACCGACAACGATATCACGACCAAGACACGCGCACTCAGCATCAACGATGAGGAAATACCGACTTTAGTTCCAGCTTATAACAGCGACGAAATCAACCAGGATACAGACAAAATCAACAAAGAAACAGACAAAACAACCAAGACACAGACAAAATCAACCAAGAAACAATAAAATCACCAAGAACCAGACAAAAATCAACCAAGAAACAGACAAAATCAACCAAGTAACAGACAAAATAGACCAAACTGATACAATTTCAGATC
>OZ007536.1:4798583-4820419 GCA_963931895.1 Eupithecia pulchellata | reverse complement strand
CTTCGCAAATATCGTCAAGCAAATATCTTGCCTAACCATCGGTGTGTGTAGGTCGTGGTGGAGTTGGTCATTTGTCACGAACCATGGAACATTTGTTATAAGGCGGAGCATTTTTGATTGAAAACGTTGCAGAATGTCCAGTTTGTGTTTGCCGCGGTACTAAGACCATATCGGTTTCAGTATACATTTATAGATAAGGAGTTTGTTGTCTAGGGACAGATTTGATTTTCTTCCCGTAATCCAGAACAGTTTTCTCAGCTGCAGACCCAGTGCTTTCCTTTTGATAAAGATGTGCTTCTTCCAGGTCAGGCGTCTGTCTAGATAAATACCAAGGTACCGCACGTCTTCAGCCTGTGGTATTTGAGCCATGTCGGAGGGTAAAGGTTACATGGACCGATTTGGATTCGTTTGCCTTGATGCGCCAGTCTCTTAGCCAGGTTGAGATGTCATTTAGGCTTCTCTGAAGCATATCTGATGCCGTGTTTGGGTTTTCATGGGTGGCAATTAGGGCAGTATCGTCGGCGAATGTTCCCACGAGTACTCCTTCTGTCGTTGGTATGTCTGAGGTATATATTAGGTACAGCACTGGACCAATAACGCTGCCTTGGGGGACACCAGCACGTATATTATTTAGATTTGTCATCTCCTCGCCTTGCTTTACGTAAAAGTTTCTCTGGCTTAGGTAAGATTTTATAAAGAGGAAGTAGTTGTTTGGCAAAGTTTATAGGATTTTGTAGAGGAGGCCGTCATGCCAGACGCGGTCAAACGCCTGGGGATATCCAGGAAGGCAGCGGAGCTTTATTTCTTTCCTTCGTAGGCTCTATTTATCTCATTGACTAAGCGATAGACTTGCTCAATCGTACCATGGGCCGCGCGGAAGCCAAATTGATGAGAAGGGATAAGTTGGGTTTTCGCTATTTCCAGGCTTAGACGTCTCATGAAGAGTGTCTCCAGAACTTTGGAGGCAACTGGGAGCAGGCTTATTGGGCGGTAAGAAGTTACTTGTTCGGGCGCTTTTCCAGGTTTGGCTATAAGAATGATTTCCGCCACTTTCCATTGTGCTGGTACGTAATTGCGTCGCAGGATAGCGTTGAAGATTTGTGTTAGTAGGAAAGTGATGCCTTTTTCCGGTAGTTCTTTTAAGACTTTAGCCGTGATTAGGTCGTATCCAGGGGCTTTGTTAAGTTTTAGGTTCCGTATGACATGTCGTAGGTACTTCACTTTTAGAAAATTTGTCTATAGGAGGAGAAAGCTGATAGGTTTCTGCTAGGATATCCAAAACTTCAGACGCTTTAGCAGAACCTGTGTCCGAGTTGGGAGTGAAAGACGTTTTGTAAGTGTTCTGCGAACAACGCTGCCTTTTCTGAGCAGTGTTGTTCCACGTAAAAAAAAAATCGTATTTAGGTGAAAATTTAAAAAACGGGTTGTATATTCAAGTTTTTATAATAAGTGTTTACAAATAACGCTAATCTGCCTCCATTTGACAGGGCGACGTTCCAGTTCGCGCGAACAAATCAAGCCAACTGATCGCGTTCACTTTGTTTCGCGCCGCGTCGCGCCGCACCCTACGTGCGTTTGGTCACGTTGGACTCTTCAGAGTAGGTCTCTACTGTTTGTTGTTTTCGCGCCGCGTCGCGTTCGCGTCCAGATCGCTCACGCAGTACGCCCCGTTAGGGTTTTGAAACCGATGTCAAAACCCTAATACCTCAGATCTACTATGAGATCCGCAAGACTATCAAACTTGGCTATATTGTCGATTGAACAAGAATTGGCTGCTAATATTGATTTTGACAAAGTTATTTCCGATTTCGCTGCTCATAAGGCCCGTAGAATCCGCTTGTGAAACCGCTCATCCTATTTTAACTTCAATAAAAGGTTGCATTGCATGTGAAATTTAATTTTAATTAAGCACCTAAAGAATGGGGGCGGCAAAATGGGTCTCCCGCCCCAGGCGCCGAGATGGCACGCTACGCCACTGCTGGTAGCATTACCATGTTAGATGGTAGTTTCCGACTTGTATTAGAATATCATTCACATTTCACTCTTAGCAAAAATGGAAAAACTAATACCTACCTGATAGTTTATTATCTGTGACCTGAGTAACTAAACTTTTTGTTTAGTTACTCTTTACAGCTATTATTTGTAATTCCATGTCAGTCTCCAGTAGTTTCGTCTTCAAAATATGTTCAGGTAGAAGATTAATTGTTTGTTTTCTCCTCGGTCCGTTGTTTGTGCTTGGTTTTGTTGTGTCGTCTCTCTAGCCAGTCGTGGTTGCGCATGTACATCAGTTGTAGATACGACTCCACGCAGAATATCTGAGGATTAGGTAAGATATATAATAAATAAATAGTGCTGGATGAGAGATGCAATCCACACAGCATCATCTAGCTAAGCAGAGCTTGTGTTATTGGTACTAGGTGACTAATATATGTACAAACATAGTACAATATTATTACATGTATAGATATTTTTTATTATACATAGAAAACGACCAGAACACCCTGAACAAATATTTGTCCCGAGGCGGGAATCGAACCCGCAACATCCTGCGTCGCAAGCGGACCTTCGCCCACCGCCCCACAGATGTCATCACTTATCAGATCAGATACTTAATCAATAATGTAAGATGTCAAGAAGTAAGTACAAGTACCTAACATAATGTTGTAGCGCCCCAAGAAACAACTGAATAAATGAATATGAAAGGGATTGTGAGGCGTGCCACCATCATAGAGCAACGCGGGCCCCCGGCCGGCGGCGGGGTCCGCCGGAGGACCGCGAGGACCGCGTTGCTCTATGGCCACCATACACTTTGTTTTAGGACGACTGACCACTCGAGAGTGTAACGGCTAATGGCCGTATTTTTTGTGAGAGGGGTAATGGCTATCCAAATAATGCTACGGGATAGCTGATAGCTTTCCGATTCAGAAAATATTTTTTTAAATTTTCATCTGTCAAAATTAAGTAATAATTTGATACCCTCTGTCCATCCGGAGAATATCCGTTGAACCGCAAAGTATATCCAAACACACTGGTGGATATCTTGGTTTCGCTAACGGCCAAGAAATTGTCTTCTATGAAGAAGGGATAGTTGACCAACTTGTAACTACCCGCCTGGATCGGACAGTCTATCCTGGAATATAAAAAGGGAGACGTTTAATAACAATGAATACAAAATATCCTGGAATATAAAAAGGGAGACTTTTAATAACAATGAATACAAAAGTACCTATCATAGCATGGCAGCAAAACCATAGTGCGCACAAATTTAATTTTTCGAGCACATAGGTATATTGCTTTAATTTATTCAGAATTTTTTTCGATCCGAGTCGACTTTGCCCCCCTTTAACGCACTCAAAATTTACATTTAGGCACGTTGCCTAAATGGCTACGGCCGGCCCCACAGGTTCATAGCTGGCATCACTAACTAGTTTCTAGGGGTATCCAAGACAATTTAGTAGGTACCTACAAAGTTTTCTTTTCATACAACAAACAGGTATTTTTTCTTTAATTTTACGGGTTAAAATAGGTTAGTAGTTATTCTCTTAGTAGTTTCTTAAAAGCAAATAATTATTTCCATCCAAAGGTTGCCTGGAACTAATCGCTTCTAAGCGATAAGGCCACCCATTTTACTTGTTTTATTTAATGTCTTCTTTTTCTGATGTACAATTAAGCATTTTTGTATTATTTTTCCATTAAAAACTTACTCAGGTTTGGCGTAGTGGAAGATCATGCCGTAAACCTCCTCCTCATCCTCATCCTCATCATCGCCGCAGCCGTCGCGGATGAGGTCAACCTCACTCATGAAGTCGCACGTGTCCACGTTGCGAAGGTCTTGGCACTTTTGCATCGTAGCCTGTCGATACAACTTTAGTAACTAGTGTAATTGGTTTTTTCTAATCGTGTTAGTTACTGGTGTCTGCTCACCTTATCTATCTTATCTTCATCATCATCATCAACAGCCTAGTCCACTGCTGGACATAGGCCTCCCCTAATGAGCGCCATAGAATGCATTACTCATCATTTGGGGGTTATTGCCCATAATCCCCACGCTGGGCATGCGGGTTGGGGATCGCAGTTCGGTGGAGTTGTTCTGCAGAGGGCGCTGCTGCCCGCCCCCCGTGGTGTGTCTCCCTTAGTCGCCTCTTACGACACCCACGGGAAGAGTCGGGGTGGTGAAATTCTATGCCGGCACCACACGGCTATTTGTAATTATCTTAGGTACTTACGAAAAGAAAGCTTTACCTTCACTTTCCAACCATTCTCTACATCCTGAGTCAGGTTGAACTCTCCGTTCAGCGTCGACTGAATAGCCTGGGTTGATATAGCGAGCTCCCCCAGTGTCAGCGGGAGGCCCGTGACGTCATCGCAGGGCCCCACGTGAGTCAGAAGCAGGTGGGTGGCCGCTAGGATGCCCACTGCCGATTGGGACAACATGTAACAAAGTAATAGGACATTGTGAGGAAAGTTGTGTTGTGTAGCACACAGCATTTTACGAAATGACGGGCCAAATTAGAATAATGCTGGGATACCTACTTAAAATCAAACAAAAAAGATCTGTCTGTCTGTTTGTTTCCTTCTCACGAAACGACTGAACAAATCTTATCAGGATAGGGCAAGGAGATAGATAAGTACAAAAAAAACGTAATTTCATTACGAATTAGTATAAAACAAAGTCGCTTCCCGCTGTATGTCTGTTTGTCCCTATGTATGCTTAGATCTTTAAAACTACCCAACAGATTTTGATGCGGTTTTTTTTTATTTTTTAGGTAGAGTGATTCAAGAGGTACGTTTGTGTCATAAATTGGACCCATGCGTAGCTGGAAAGGGTAGCTATTGAAAAATAAACAAGTCTACTTAGAAAAACACGGCTGAAGTGGCTAAGCAAAGTCGCAGCATAAGCTAGTTGGCAATAAGTGGACAAAGTACCTACCTATAATTTTTATAGGTACCTAACAGTTGAAATGTCCTCATACTAAACACAATAAGTGTGTAGGTACATTTTATGCTAAATGTTTTTTAATATCCATAGTTCATAGTAATAACACAAGTTCATACATAATAATATAATATAACCGATGTTATCTCTGGTAACAACAAACGAGTTGATGACTTTATCGTTCTAAAGAGTAGATAGACTACAGAGGTTATTTTTATGATTGTACTGTTATATACTTATACAATAAGTACACTTGTACAATAATTATCATTATTGTACAAGTGTAGAGAAATTAAATTATTCAATGCACAAGTAATTTGACAAATAGAATCTAACTCCTTATTAAAAATCAATTCGTGGTCATACTTATCTATAAAACCGTCTCCACGTCAGTGCAGACGGTTTCAGACTCTGCCTCATGCTCATGGAATTCATGAGGCAGAGTCTCATGAATTCCATGCATTCCATGTTTTTCCATGACCCACACTTGAAGGGTACTCGTCGTTGACCCGTTTCTCAGCACTAGTGTGTAAACCTGTTGAAACGTCGGAAAATAGCTACACCCGTTAATACAGTACCTGTACCTACTAATAATGCCAGCGTTTCAAAGCTTTGCACTCTATTTACACGGCCTACTGACGTCATGTCGACCGTATTATGGCGTCCACTTAGTCCAGGGTGTAGGTATGTTAAATTATGTGCGAAATTTGAAAATGAAAATGGTAAATTTTATAGATACAATTAATTTTTTGTGTTTTTAATGGTTAATTAGCACTTTAGAATTTAATTGACACTTCAAAATGGGTGTAATACCTACCTTAGTATTGTCTGTGCATTTTACCTAGGTAATATAGTTTAGCTTTTATTATATAACCCCAAATTGAATAGCTGATAAAGATAGAGTAACTAGGTAGGTATAAATCCAATCCAATCTGTCAAACTAATGTGATGATAAGTGTCGCAAGTACTTAAATTACTGTTTAATTTTGATAACGAGTGATTTGAACCACAACACTATTTATAGAAAATACCCTGTCTGTATCTGTACCCCACCACACACGGCCCACATCGGCGCTCATACCATACAATGTCATATATTATTGTTATAGCATATTTAGGTAGAGACATACAGTTCCCTTTTTGACCCAACTCCATTTTCGCATCTCTACCTAAACTTAAATGAATGAAACAATTAGAGGCATTAAAAAAAGATTATAATAGTTACTGTCAAAAATGTCCTAGTCAACATTTATTAATTTCATTTGTTCAACCGTAATACACTACTGTAACCTACCTAATAATTAAAAAAATGGGCAGCTGGCGCTAATTTTGGTCGCCGCAATTACAATTCAATACAAAAATGATTTATTGTACACCAGGAAAAGAACAAAAAACTTTACATAAGACAAGTACAATGGGCAGCCTTAACGCTTAGAAACATCTCTTCCAGGCAACCTTTGGATGGTAATAATGTTAGTAAAATTTGTATTATCTATAACCATACAATTAAGGTACCTGTGTATGACTTTTTTGTTTTGGTAGAGGTTGAAAAGCTAAGCTACTTTTGTAGAATAATCGAATAAAATAAATCCTCGTAATGTATCGCTATGGGTTGGAACGTGCACAAAAATATTTGTTGAAGAGACATTGGCGTTGCTACAAATCAATAAGCAAGCCAAGACCTTGACATTGCGAAAAGCGTTTCAAGACCGAATCAAATAAAACCGCAAGCAACAGACAGACACACCTCCTGCTTAGTAACGTAATAGTCGTACGTTTAGATTAAATTCGTTCATAAATAACAGAAACTACGTAGCTGGTTTGCACTTTGCATCGTCTGTTGTCGATCCGTCGTCGTCGTCTGTCGTCTGCCAGTAGATGGCCAGTCAGTAGCTTTTCCGGTATCAGACTGAACGCACGTCCACAATGTCAACCGACAACCTAACCGCACTTCTTTACAAAGCTAAGGATTTACAATTGGTGAGTTTGTTTACTTACATTTATAACTTTTTAATTACGACTGATAGTGATATCGTTTCACATTAGCCAGTTAGTTATAGTCAGTGCATTTCATAGGTCTACTTATGACCTGATATTTTTATGAGTATCAATTGGATAAATTGCACAGTTTCGTTCGTTCTTTAGATGTACTTGAGCTCTTGGAGACAGATCGATTTGTTTGCTTATTTAGATTAGCATACATTTCCATTACAGTAGGTATCAACAGTAGATGACATTATGTATGAACTCTTGTTTATCAGTTTAACATTATTATGATTATTTTTCAACTTTATAAACATAACAAATTACGTAGATGACGTAGGTACCTAAGTAGGTAGATAGGTACTAAGTTCATTTACCATTCTACTTAAAAATATGGACAAAAAAAAGTGAAGAGAAATCAATAATAATTTCTTTTTTTGTTATAATAATAAAATTTGTTACAATAGTCTAAGTGCTTATTTTGTAAGCCTAAAGAAATAAAGTTATTGAATCTGAATCTGTACATTACATTACCAACCATAATTAATACTCTAAGGTACTTTTGGGTAATTAAAAAATGGATTAGTATCTGCCTTCTTTATTATTATTGTAAAGTGACATTTTGTTTGGTATCCTTTCTTAAACCAGAAGTAATTACAAAAAACTACATTACAAATTTTAATTTAGCTACCGAAGTAGACAATGTAGTTTTAAAGAATTCATTTCAGTTCGTATGATAATAATAATAGTAGGTAGGTATGTACCTACTATACTATTGTACTATACCAGATAGATAGGTACACAACTTTACGGATAAGATTAATCAGTAGTACGTGGTAGTACCTATTTTAATGAGTACCTAGGTAGTTATCGCTTTATTTAATTAGTTTTCTCGACGTTTCAACGCAAAAGAAAGACGATAAAATAATTACCTATTTACTAGAGAGTATTTAGATCCCTACATCTACTTATAGCTAACCGAACCCTGATAATGAACTTGTTCTGATCAAAAATATTTGGCTCAGTAACATTTAGGTCATTCACCTCACGCAACCGGTGGTCGTCTACTTGTAGGTGATTGTGTCGTTTGAACGTAAATTTAGCGCTGATGTGCTAAGTAATTAATAATGATCTTATGTTACAGGTGCAAACACCTATTCCGGAAATAGCTGAGGATGGTAAGTTAGCTTAGTTTTAGCTGTTACTGTTTGAACAACAGTCGGACAATCCACACAGCATCATCTAGGCCCAAGCTAAGCAGAGCTTGTGTTATGGGTTCTAGATGACTGATATACATAATACAATATTACTACATATAGATATTTTTTATTATAGAAAACGACCAGAACGCCCTGAACAAATATCTGCAGATCGTACAAATATTTGTCGCGAGGCGGGAATCGAACCCGCAACCTTCTGCGTCGCAGGCGGACCTTCGTCCACCGCGCCACAGAGGTCGTCAAACAGTGTAAAAAAATTATAAGGTAAAGTGCGTAATCTCGCACTTTGGGTAATCTAGGAAATCAAATAAAGTCTGGAGGAAATAGGAAATTAATTGGATGTGTGGAGTGTGCAGACCACCACACCACGAAATCAATTAAATGTTTAATTTCCTAACAGTGTAAAAAATACATTATTAATAAATAGGTACTTACATATTTATCTAGGTACATTATGAATATTACCTACTAGAAATATCTACTAAGACTCCGAAGATATTTTTAAAAACAAAACATATCGTTTAAAAAACCTATAGGTATTAGATTTTTTTCCGAGCAAAGCGCCAGAACACGAAACCTTATTATTACTTTATTAGGTATTTCATTCGTGTCTCCTCCATTTTTAGTTCAGATGGATGCTTTTACATGTTTAAAATATAAAAAACTTAGGCGGAACGTGGAGCTAACAGTAGGACGAAGATTTTTTGAAATAAAATATATACTTAATAGGGCCGAATATGGCATACAAAGTGAGACGAAAGAAGAATTTTTGAAGTGAGCCAAACTTACTAGGGACAAATTTATCCTTTGTTGAAGTTTTAGTTTCTATTTAATTTCTTACTTGCTTAGTATTAGAAATTTAAAATAAGTATGTGTAGGTAGAAAGAGGAACTCAAAATCAAATATTTTGGGTCGCAGCAACCGATTACAAACCGATTAGGTACCTATTGAGTTGAAAAATCTTGGGTTGAACGAGGAATTCTCCTTTGAACTCTTAGTTTTTTTCAATTTGTTATTTAGCCTTAGATTGAAAGCATCAACGTAATACGTACGTTCTCTTAATCATTTGTTAACTTAATGCATTGCTATTTCTAAGTCTGGGTAGAAAAATCTTGGGTTGAACGGGGAATTGTTAATTTGTTATTTGCTTAGTATTTTGTGAATTCCAGAGGTGCTCCTCCGTATGGACTGCGTGGGCATCTGCGGCTCCGACGTCCACTACTGGCAGTCGGGCGCCTGCGGGAGCTTCGTGCTCAAAGAACCCATGATCATGGGCCACGAGGCCTCGGGGGTCGTCGCTAAGGTAATATAAAGCGATTAATTTATTGCATAAAATACATACATGTTAAAAAGTTTTTATATTGTACTTAATGGAATGCCACACTTTAAGGTGTTTCAATAAATAGTTTCATTATGTGTAAGTTGAATTTTTTCCAACACCGAGCGTGTGGTTCCGTGTCCGGTCGCAGCTGGGCAGGGAATAAATATAGCTAAAATAGGAATAAATACACTAAAATATACCTACAGACAAATAAAAATATTAATAATATTGTTAGATGGTGGTGTTCAGATTGTCCAGCATTATTTATTTCTTTTTTCATTTATTATTTATTAATAGGTATTAAACACAGTATTTATGTCATCAGCCCATGTAATTCCCGTTTCGGTTCAATTAGTGTAAATCCCATAACCTTATTTATAATAATCTCCTAACTTAAATCATTGCTATAACTCACTCTTCTATTGACATAAAGTCAAATTGATAAACAACACTACTTGGCAACTGTTTTAAGTAAAAAGACTAATGGGAGCTAGATAAGTATTTTCCTTTAGTGTAAGTTTTAACCTTCAATTGTTTTTCTCTTGGCCTCGACATACCTACGAGATAGCTAAATAGATATAATATATATCTATGATAAAAAGATATCTATATAGATAGCACTCTGTGTAATTCTTTTAACATCGCCATTTATTGTGTTGTGTCATGACGGTGTTCTTATCTCTCTTATTTAAGTTGGTATACGTAACGTTGTATTATTTTACTACTTTAAGTAAGTAGTGAAATAAGAACATAATATGTATGAACATAATATGTGCATATTATGCAGCCACATACAGAACCTCGTCCCTAAGGCTGCTTATGGTCAAAAGCCGCAGAATTGAAGCATCCGTGTTCCTACAGTCTTATTGTTTATATTTTAATGTTTAAACAATTTCATAAGCTATTTATTTTGATGACACACGTACACGTTGGATTACATTTTTGAAGATTTCTTACGTATTACTAACTCTTTCGAAAATATTCTATAGCCTGTTTATCAAGAAAAATGTAAGATATAAAGGTGAAAGAATTTTTCAAATCGATCCTGTAGTTTCGGAGCCTATTAAATCCAAACAAACAATCAAATCTTTCCTCCTTATAATATTAGTATAGATGAAGTAAGTTCTTATTGTACCTTATAAAACAAACTCCTGTCCGATAAGCAGTACCTAGTAAATAAGTACATTATGAAATAGGTAGATAAGCATTGATAAAAGAATTTGGTGGTGTTAGGTACTACTTATATACATTGATAGAACAATCTAACAATAAAAAGATAACTAGATTAGATACTGCCTTTGGAAACAATCTGTACTTTGTTATGTCCACGATAACGACAATTAATTTGTTATGTTAGTAAAGATTTTAGAAAAATATAAACCATTTAAGTACATTTGTTTTATTCTTAAGTACCTAAAATGTTATTTTATTCTTATGTATATTTTAATTTGGTCGGTATGGTTTAGTTCATATACCTAGGTAGGTAGGTTCATAATCATATGTACGTCATTCATTATCATACGACTTGCATTCAACATCAACATCATCACCAGCCTATAATAGTCCACTGCTGGACATAATGCCTCCCCTAATGAGCGCCATAGATGGCATCATTATTTGGGGGTTATTGCCCATAATCCCCACGCTGGGCATGCGGGTTGGGGATCGCAGTTCGGTGTAGTTGTTCTGCAGAAGGCGCTGCTGCCCGCCCCCCGGTGTGTTTCCCTTAGTCGCCTCTTACGACACCCACGGGAAGAGTTGGGGTGGTGAAATTCTATGCCGGCACCACACGGCTTGCATTATCTAGCATTAATTTGACCTTCAATATTATAAGCGGCGATTCTACCAGAATTAGTAAATAAATCGCCCATAGTAACAATACTTTATTATGTACCGACTCAATATAATATATACAATTACTTAATACATAACATATTTTTAAACTTACTCGGTCTGAACACATTTCTATTATTTTAACAAGTTTTTATCGCGTTTGTTTACCTAGGTATTTTTCCCGACGTTTCAACAGCTCTACACACTGCCGTGGTGACCACGGGATAAATACCCGTTAAAATAGTACTAATAATTATGTGTTCAAATCGCGAAAGTTTAAAAATATGTTATAATTGAGTCGATCAATCATAAATTCATAACATGTGTGAGGTCGGCTGATTCTGTAATTGGTCTGTTTTTGAGTTCGTCGTCTCTTTCACAATTGCGCTATGGACAAAGTGAATTTCCATCTGCTTTCAACAAAAAATATATTTAGATTGATGGAAATAAAATAGCAGTTTTGATGGCAACTAAATAATATACCTAGGTATCAAAAACTTTCGATTTCGTCGGGACTTGATCCCCGAGTGCTTACTCACTTTAATAACAAAAATCAAAATATTAAAATATATATAATAGGTATCAAAAATATAAAACGATGTTAAGTTAACATCAATAATTATTTTTAAAAAATATAAAAATTTTATGTTCTATGAGAAATAAAAAAATGAAAATGAGAAAAACCATTCGATATGGTTATTATTATGATAATAAATTAATATTATTAATTTATTAAATCAATAAACAGTGTTCCACACTTCATTCATACAAGCACAGAGTATACTACCTATACTTAAGCTGCATTTATGTCAACGGCAATAATAAAATTTAAAATTTGAACATAATCAGTACCATAGTCAAAAAAGCAAATTCTTTCATATACCTATGTTATACGTAGATCTTTTCAATCAATGACGGTGGAAGTCTTTCGTAAGATACATAATATAAGACTTATATCAGACCACTGCTCGAATATGGTTTCCAAGCATGGAGCCCTTACTTCCATAAAGACATAAACCTGCTTGAAAGTGTTCAGAGAAGAGCTATCAAGATTCTACGGGCTTTACGACGGAAATCCTATGAAGACAGATTAGGCGCACTACGCCTCACTACTCTAGAAGAACGACGACTTCGAGGTGACCTCTTCGAAACATACAAGATACTCACTCACCAATACAACCTGCCATCCTTACAAGACATGTTTATAAAGAAAGACGTACTTACAACCCGAGGGCACCATCTTAAATTGACCCGTGACCCTGCCAAATCCCGTACCGCGCACCATTTTATTAGCAATAGAGTGGTGTACAACTGGAACATATTACCAGAAGAATATCAGCCACATCAACAAACGCTTTCAAGAATAAACTCGATCACTGGTTACGAGACAAAAATATCAAACTAAAAAAAGTGATGCAATAACAAAATTCAACACTGTATGGTATAGACACATCAGCCAAGGCTGCTTAAAAAATAAATATTTAGGACCCCATGAAATCTTGTCCTATTTATGTAGTTTGCTGTAAACACCTCAGTAGGTAACGATAGCATAGCAGCTAGGCTCTTGTAGCCCCTAGCTAGACTGTGCATATTTACTTCCCCCCTTAGCCCCTAGCTAGTTTACCTACTCGGTACTAGGTAGGTATACTAGGTATTGAACTAAATCAACGATTATTACTCTCTCCATACATAATTGTGTGCCATAGCTTACAATGAATTAATATGATCTTTGTATATGTACCTATCATAATCATCATCAGCCTATATAGTCCACTGCTGGACCTCTTGGCCTCCCCTAATGAGCGCCATAGATGGCATTATTTATTATTTGGGGCTTGGGGGTTATCGCCCATAATCCGCGTGCTGGGCATGCGGGTTGGCGATTGCAGTTCGGTGGAGTTGTTCTTTAGAGGGCGCTGCTGAGCGCCCCCCGGTATGTGTCCCTTAGTCACCTCTTACATCACCTACGGAAAGAGTGGTGGTGAAATTCTATGCCGGCACTACACCTAGGCCTCCCCTAATACTAGACAGAGTGCCATAGCGCTCTGTCTAGTCTAGACCTATAGAATGCATAAAATGATTGAGTATTGATTATTTTTCTTCCAGACCGGCGCGAAAGTAAAGAACGTGAAAGTAGGCGACCGCGTAGCCATCGAGCCGGGCGTGCCGTGCCGCTACTGCGAGTTCTGCAAGAGTGGCCGCTACCACCTCTGCCCCGACATGCGGTTCGCGGCGACCCCGCCCGTGCATGGGAACCTGGTACGCTACTACAAGCATGCGGCTGACTTCTGCTTCAAGTGAGTGATATAACTGTGCTGCGGCTTGATGTTATCAAATAAATAATGCTGGATAAATCATTCAGCATCTCCTGACCCCGAGATAAGCAGAGCTTGTGTTATGGGTACTAGATGATTGATATACATTGAATAAATGAAAGGATGATTTTTGGATAATTTTAGCTAGTTTATTTCTAATTAATACTACAATTATGTGAGAGCACAATGCTAGCTCGACGACGGGTTTACAAACTATGTGTATAATAAGAGCAAAGCATATCAAGGTGCAACTGCTTTAATGAAACGTTAAGGAGATTCAACATTAGTGCGTAGATACGTTTTGCGTTCTATGAATTTCCAACATACATAATACAATATATCAAAATAATACATATTTTTTATTAAATATGTATAATCACCAGAACACCCTGAATTTTTTTCTCAGATCGTACAAATATTTGTCCCGAGGCAGGAATCGGACCCGCAACCTTTACAATTTACGAGTTTGCGGTAAATTACTTTTCCGCTAGCTTCTTTGTAGAACGAACAAGAAAAACCGCAAAAAATAGAATTTCGCGCAATGGAAATCACGGGAATTTAGATACTAGTTCCATCTTCAACTTGACCAAAACCGTAATTACAGACTGCCGGACCACGTGACCATGGAAGAGGGAGCCCTACTGGAGCCGCTCGCGGTGGGCATCCACGCGTGCCGGCGCGGCGGCGTCACCGCCGGAGACACGGTGCTGGTGCTGGGCGCCGGGCCGATAGGCCTGCTCATCATGCTCACCGCGAAGGCCTATGGCGCCGCTAAGGTGCTTATAACTGGTGAGTGATCTTAGCAAAAAGGCTAACTATAAAATATCGTATAAAAAAGTTTTGGACGAGTTTTGCTCCAACTCCTTAACTAACAATCTAACAAGGTAAAGTTTCTTGTTCTCTTCTTTACTTTACCTTTAATAGATTGAAGTGAACAATTAATCAAAGTGATCACCATATTTTTCAGTATTACTTTAATGTAATTTGTGTATTCTGACGTGTCCTAGAATCCTGTAAGGTCTAAAGGAAATAAATCACTTTGATTTTGATTTTATCTAAAGTTAGGTACCGTTTGCGAAAGGTATTAAGGTCACAGCTCATTAAAGGCACTCGGCACCCGACCCGCACTGTTTCGCCTCAAGCATTTAGTATTATTTAGGTATATGGATTTGCATGAAGCGTGGCGGCGCTCCTGCATCGCTTTACGGCATCTATTCGGTAATCAATCATGACCCATGTGTGCAAATGTCTAATCTGTATGTCTGTAATCCGCCAGATATCCTGGAGTCTCGCCTTGACTTCGCCAAGTCGCTGGGCGCTGACGCCACCATCCTCGTCTCCCGGGACTCCAACGAGGCGGATCTCGTCAGTAAGATCCACGACGCGCTCGGCGCTCAGCCTGACGTGTCATTCGACGCCAGCGGCGCGCAGTCCACCGTTAGGTTGTCTATGCTGGTGAGTCTTCTACACCCTGTATAAAGATGAAGGATTTATTGTTTATTTATTTAGGAATAATAAACGACTACACTACATTATTATATACGTAGGTATAAATACTATAAATAATATTAAAGTTTTAAAGATATTATTATTGTTGTAAGCTAGGTGTAGCATAACAGTAATATTGGTAGTCTAGATAGATCAGACATGTATAAGTAAACATACTTAATGTACCTACAGGTCTTTGCCTAGGTCCGTCGAGTCAGTTTTCAGTTTCATTCATTTATTTCTCATAGGCACATTATACTGCACTTAAGAAAGTCTTAAGTGCAGTAGATAATAGTAAATATTAATGAGTGAAAACCTGTTGACCTGTAATACAGGTTCTTAGAACTTACTTCAGCTGACAGTCTTCACAAAACAGGTTTTGGTTCATACCTACTTAAAAACTCTTAAGCTTAGTCTATCCTTTTTATATTGTCACTATATCTTTGTGGAGAAAATAAAGATTTTTTTTTGTTATACCTAATTGTATAATAGTAGGTATTTCTAGTTTGCCGGCTAACATTTTGAATTGATGTTGTATCAATTCAAAATATTACAGTAAAAAAAGAAATTATGAATCAGTATTGTCTAGAAGGTACCTACCTAATTCCTGACTTTTTAGAACTAAAGAACCTTCTACCCTGATGACAAATTTTAACTAAACTGGCATTGCTCGTGTAGAGGGAAAACAGTGAAGAGTTGAATTAAATCATGATTAATAGGTACTTATTTTTTGGCCCCTGTGTACCTACTATAAACAAAATATACTACTGTGTACTATAATTTGTTTAAATGCCTTATTTTTTTTCATGAATACTTTTTTAATGTAATTGTTGGTTTTCTTCGGTTGTCACTTGGTTGGTTGGTTTCCAGGCGACCAAGAGCGGCGGCGTCTCCGTTCTGGTTGGCATGGGAGCGCCGGAACAGACCGTCCCTCTGGCCGGAGCCCTGTCCAGGGAGGTCGACATCAGGGGTATCTTCAGATATGTCAACGAGTCAGTATCTACACCAGAATGCTCTTACTATACAGGGTGGAATTTTTAATATCGGGGTCATATCGGGAATTTTTAATATCGGGATTCAGATTCAATAACTTTATTTTATTAGCCTTACAAAATAAGCGCTTAGACAAGTCAAAAAACGGTAGGTACCGTGTGCGTACCGTGGTGAACCTACGAAGTTCCCTGCAGGTAGCATTACAAAATTCCACTCTGTATAGTATAACTTTTTATTTACATAAATATGCAAAATTGAGCCGCAAGTCCAACTTATTCTTTGCAAAATAATGTTTAGGCTGTCAGAAAAATACAATAACAATTAAAAAATATTTACTAAAGGATCGTCTTCGCACGTCCCAATCAAATTTAGTACAGTAACAGCGCGTCCCGTGTTAGTGTCCCATGTCACCAAATTAGATTTGAAACAATTGAACTAATTTGAAACAATTGATCTAATACATTGAAACAATTGGACTAATACATTGAATTGTCCCTTCGCAGATACCCGATAGCCTTGGCAATGGTAGCCAGCGGTAAGATCAACGTGAAGCCGCTGGTGAGCCATCACTTCGAGCTCGAGGAATCCCTGCAGGCGTACGAGGTCGCCAGGGCTGGGCAAGGCATCAAGGTCATGATCCACGTACAGCCTAGGGACACCAACAACCCTAAGAAGTTTTAGACAGCTGGCGCGAGCAGTACAGAACCTTTATTATCTATGAAATAGGAAAATCCCAAACCGTGTGACGTCACAATCTATACTTATAATAAAACTGTAACAGGTCCAATTCTGTACATTGAAGATATTTTGAAAATTTTTATTGGAGGGCAGTCTATTATCGATACTGAAGCCAAAACTGTATTTTTTTTCATTCATGTCTGTCTGTCTGTCTGTCTGTCTGTCTGTCTGTCTGTCTGTCTGTTTCTTAAACGCGCATCACGCCGAAACTGCTGGATGTATTCGAATGAAACTTGGTGCGATTTGAGTTCATACTACGAGGAAGGACATAGGATACTTTTTATCCAGGAATTCAGTAAGGTTCCCCTGGGAGAGGGTATGAAAGCAAAATTCTTTAACCTCGCATTACGCCGAAACTGCTTGATGTATTCGAATGAAACTTGGTGCGATTTGAGTTCATACTACGAGGATACATTTTATCCTGAAATTCAGTAAAGTTCACCAGGGAGAGGTGATGAAAGCAAAATATATGAAACAAATATATGGCAATCGCAGACGAAGTCGAGGGTACAGCTAGTGTATTAATAAAAATAAATACTACATACGATTTTGTTCGATTCCACGCCGCTGTCTTGTCATATCTTTGAAATGCGTAGGGATTTGCAATAGTGAATAAAGGCCCAGGCGTGGTGTGACGTCGAATGTCACCCACAATGTACATACTCTATGTGACTAGATTCTACGAGGGACCGCGAGTCTATGGCTGTAGGGCCATACAGAAACTCCCAAATAAATAAAAGAAACTCCGATTCCCTAGTCTACGACAGCGAATGGGACACGGATTCGCGCTAAATAATTTTTGTTTGCTACTTTCTACAAAGTAAGAAAAAAGAAAAGTAGTTTCCCGGTAATCGCCAAATTATTTCTATGATCCCGTTTTTTTAATAAATTCGATTCAGTTGATTTCCCGCGAAACTGTCTCAGATTCCGTGTCGAAGACTCGGAAGTGGAGTTTCTGGATAGCCCTGCAGTACCATACTTGGACTCGACCTATCTCGGTCTCTCCTCGCGCGTTGCCTACTGCTACGAGAAAAATGCCAAGATCAAGAATATTATAAAGTTAAGGAAAATTATATCGAATTTGTTATTTATCTGTACAGGAATTATAATTTGAGTTTTATAATAAATGCTATCGTTTAGATGCTATCGTTTAGAGATTAGAATTATGTATACCTAAGGAAAATAAATTGAAGTACCAAAGTACATATTTTTATGATCATTTTGTTTTATTTATTACCCAGGGAAATAAGGTAGAGTTCTTTGTATTCAGAGGTTATTCAGAAAATGTAGTTTAGTAATGTTATCTGACTGTAATCTCTTGTTCTCTTTGTAGTGATAAACGGTAACAAATTTTGGGTAGAAACACCGACCAAATATAATTTTTTTTGATGCGGGTTGAAACACTGACATTTTTTGGTGTAAAACGGCAAAAATGAATATTTTGTGCTGAGAACTTGTGATGCGCTACAGCGCTACTCCAAAAAAATATAAGTACGAGTGTGTATTTATTAGGTAGGTATAGTTAAGGTAGTTTATCTACTTAGTACTTACCTACAGTCTTTTCAAGTCTTTATTTAGAGTTCTCGTGATATCTCGAAATATCTAATTAACACTATCCCACTTTAAGCTGGAGCTTTGTGAATGATAAGAGAAGTAAATAATATTATATTTTATAGAGTGCTATTTAGCAGAATAATTATTGAAATAACGTAGGTAAACCTTATATACAGGGTTATAGGCAAGGGCGTCGCCAGCCCACGGCCCAGGGGGGGGGCAAGCCGTAGTCAGAAGTATGTACTCACCGGGGGGGGGGGGGGGGGTAGAGCTTACGACCCGCCCGAGACGATATGCATCATATACTTATGCTAGCCCACGGTTGGACAAATAACTAAATGTATCCACGCTACAGCGCTCAATAACAAAAGCCACGCAGGCTTCTCCAGCAGCGGATAACATGGGCTGATGAATGTACGCTTTATCCAAGTAATTTTCATGCCAAATTGTTTAAAATTTCCTATTTACCTGGTCCGCAAACAATATGATCTACAACTGTCATTCAACAATGCAAGTGAATGAGCCAGCACGACAACTTGCTATTTTTTCGAGTCATTAGGTTAAAAAAATTATAACAGAGTGTAAATAGCGCCGATATTTTGTAGTGTGTGGCCGCTGAAAATAGTCGAAACTGAAGATTATAGAGTAAACGGCGAGCGGAGCGAGCCGCGATTTTTTTTTACTTTTTCGGACGTATGCAAAAATTGTAGAAGAGTACGTATATATATTTAAAGGAATAACAGCAAACGGACGGAGCAATTCAATAACGGCAAAACAAGAAAATAGGTACTTAATCCATTCATTGATTACCGAAATAAAATGTGATCTGCCTTCCTAGATGGAGTCGAGCGTAAATGTGATGCGTGTGCCTAGCTCACTTGACATATAAGGTACACCTATACAATACGAATCAAATGATACTTAGCGCGAGGGCGAGCCAACCGACGAATTTTGTCGAAAAAAAAATAGTTTTCAATACAGAACAACCACAAGTGCTCCCACGTGTGACACGTATCCGAGAAAACTTTTACATAATTGAAGTTTTATTATTAATGGTGCCTCAACATTTCGGGGGATGGCTTGAATCCCCAAAACCCCCTATCCCTACGGACCTGTTTGTCTGTATGGCGATTGTAATCAATTCAGATTCAGATTCATTTATTCCACTGAGATACACTAAGTACACTTGGAAAAGTCACATTACATAGGTACATAATTAGAAACAAAATTAAATAGTAGATACATTTTCAATGTAGGAATTAAAATTATCAGCAAGGGCATCGTCAAGTTTATAATAAGATTTTTCTAATAATAATTTACGTACTATATTCCTAAAAGTAGGATTATCCATATTACGTACTTCTAGAGGCAACTTTTTAAACAATTTTATACTTAAACATACAAAACTCTTTCCCATTTTGGTAAGTCTATGTGTGTGTAGACAAATATTATTTTTGTTTCTGGTATTATGATTATGGATGTCACAGTTCATTTCAAATTCGTTTATATTGAGCTTAATATACATAAGATTCTGAAAGATATATTCTCCGGTCAATGTCATTATTTGTAGATCATTAAATTTAAGTCTGCATGACTCTAGTTTTCATTTGCAGATAATAATGGTTTCAACTTCCATGTCAAAGCTTTACGAGCTATAATACAGCACGTACATATTATAATATTTTGTTGCAAATGACCGAACAAAAAATATTACTATATATACAATTTTTTTAAAGTTATAATATTGTACTAACTGTCATAGGTCTGACTGTCTAAATGTCATCATTCCTAGAAATAATGAATTTATGCGGGATTTATCGGCAAAGGAAGACAATAGCAGGACCACAGAACACTAATATCCTAACGGAAAGAAGTAAGACTCCATAGAATAAAAATGCGAACACTAGAGCACACTAGCGCCGCTACTTTATGCCCACGGTAACTAAAGTTTGGCGGGAAATTTGAATTGAAAAGGCGCGCAATTCAATCTTTTGTAAGGTGCTTACTTTCTTTGCGACTATTTATCTATTAAATGAATGGTGAATATTCAACATTTTGTTGAATATCCGCCATTCACCTGATAGATAGTCACACAGTAAGTATTTTGATGATATAATAAAAAACAAGCATTTTTAAATGTTTTGTAATATGTTTATTTTCTTTTGCAACCATAACAATTTTCAAGCAGGTCTTAGTTTAGTCATCATCATGTGGCCAAGGTCTTCACACCATACCATTTATCCAAATTTTTAGGTGCTCAACTGCATTCGGCGTTCTAACAAGACCTGGCACCAACAAATCTCATTGAAAGAATCTCTTCATTTCGATGAAGTGTTTAAAATGGGGACTCAAGTGTCCTGTAAGGTCTAAAGGAAATAAAGCACTTTGATTTTGACTCCTTTAGGTCAAATTTGTTTCCCTTTTTAAGATCTGGATTGTCTCCATTCAACGCATCAAATAATTGCTCCATTTTTTCGATGATCATTGTTGTGCTCCTAGCTTTTTGTGAAAGTTCACCTGAAAGAAAGATAACATAACATAATAATAAAAGTTGTTGTTGCAAGCTTTTTAAAGATTTTTCAATGGACCAGTCCCCAGCTGGAAAACAGAATTAAGCCCATACTCATGCCCTGAAGTCATGGAATGAAGTCATTGAAGATGGTTCGACATTAATGAACTTATTGAGGATGGATCGATGGACGATAAAGACACGGATATGTACTAACGTAGAAGTATTAATGTACTCACCTCATAGTAGCGGAAACCTGTGAAAGCACAAGTTAAAACATCTGCGGTTCCGTTTTTGGTGGAAATACGGCATTTAGCGCACTTTCGGTTTTAAGCCATTGTCAATCGAAATAACCTTTCAAAAAGTCGAAATCTTTCAAGATTATTAAAATGTTCAGTTGTTTACGATCACAAAATAAGCAATTAATTTTATATCGGTCTACCGTTTGGCGTTTGGCACGGCTTTCATTCATTCAAATTAATGACAGTGTTACATGGACATTTGGGTGTCATGTCAAGATTTTATGCATAGATTTTCTTTCTCTTTCTAACGTATAGCGCCATCTCATCTGATGTTTTATGCCCAAGTACTTGTGCTGTTGGCATTTTCTGCTTAGCGAGTTGACAGCCCCTGAGCAGGACTTTCATTGTTTTGCAGTTGGCTAGGTACACTTTTTGGTCTCTAGGGGGGGGCAGCTGCCCCCCCTGCCCCCCTGGCGACGCCCTTGGTTATAGGTAAGTAGATCAATAACCTTTAAATATGACTTGGGTAGATCAAGACTAACATTTTTTGTTCTATGACTTTTGGCAAAACGTAATACAATACAACACAATCCCTTTCATTAACGCAACCCTTTTCTTTCTTTGCTAAATATCGATACACAAGCGCCGCCGCGTGCTTCGTCATGTATCGATCTATGGCTTGTGCTGCGTTCAAATTATGGCTT